>DF241112.1:28919-66419 GCA_000507305.1 Breviolum minutum Mf 1.05b.01
TTTCGTTTTTCGTTTTTTTGACACGACGACGACGACGTACTAATACAAAACTAAATAAGTAAATTAATTTGTTATTTCTGTTTTGTTTTCGATTCGCCGTGCGCCTTGGCTGCAAAAAAAAAATGTATTTTGTTTCTGTTGTTTTCTTTTTTCGGAGATTCTGAGGTACAGCAGATTGGAAAAGTATCGCTTAAACATGCCAACCTTGAGACCTAAAGGTTGGCAGGTTCATAAATTGATTCAACTTCAGGGGATGACTAATCCGGGAGATCGGGTTTAACCCCAACCTCCAGCCTCCCCTAAAAGGACCATGGCATCATCTCTCGCGCTGATGCCACCAAGGGTATATGCATCCTTCGGCTGTCATCCAAAGGCACCTGGCAAGGGCCACTTGTTACAACAGCTGTTGCTGTTGCTAGTGGTACTGGTAGCAGCTAGTTGCAGGCGGCCTGGAGCTACAACGAGGACTTTGAAGCGTCCATGCTGGCTTATATGGATGCTTGTGGTTGCCTGGTTCACTATAGCTCTTTGGAGGGTCAGTAGCCAGAGCTTCCAAGTATGAACAAGGACAACCACTGCTGACATGCCAATTTCTTTGGATTTAAGTCTAGCTGGCATCTACCTGTTGCGACTCAACAATCACCTTCTGAAAGAATCAGACGTTTGACAAAAGAGTGTGGTTGCTTGCAAGGCAGTCCAAAATGATCCAAACTGTAAAATTTGTCATAGGAAATTTACATACATATAACTTATATAAGTACATAATCTTGGGTCCTGGCCACGTGCATTGCATGATTCCCCAAGCTGAGGTGAAAAGGTGGTGGCTTTTGGAGAATTTGGCTTAGAAGCTTGGCCTTGAAAAGATGATGAAACAAAATGGCAAATCCAGGTTTTCCTTGGATGGATTTCCCCCAATAAAATTATGGCAACAAGGGGACTTGGTTGGTACAGATGTGGACTGTTCGCGCCAAGTTGTTGCTTGTTTTGGCTTGGAAGGTCCAGGTTGAACTGGGACGACGTTTCCACGTTTCCTGCTCGACCTGAGGACTTCTCCCATCCTTTTTTTGGTCCCAATGAGGAGAACCGTGAAAGACAACGTGAGGTCTTTGTGAGACAGTGTCGCGGCAGTGATGTGGGTGATTGGAAGGTAATCTTTGAATGATTTTGGATGATTTTGTATGTTGGGAAGGTTTGAGTGACCCCAAAAAACACTTCGGAATTTTGATGTGTTCGTTCAAAAACATCGTTTTTTTTCGTAGTTTTCAGGGTTTTCACCTGATCAGTTCGACTTGCTACCGAGGTTGGAAGTGGCTATTGGGAGAGACATGCCCTTGGTGATTCATAGCAGCGCCTTGGATTCTGCCATTTTTTTATTGGAGGGGTATACACTCCCGGAAACTAACATAGCACCTGAAAATGGATGGTTGGAATAGTACTTTCCTTTTGGGATGGCCTATTTTCAGGTGCCATGTTAGTTTTAGGGAGTGTAATTTTTCTGGCAGGTTTTGCCTAGCTTCTGGTGTGTTTTTTGATGTTTTTTTTTCGTTGGGGGGTTTGGGATGTGACGACGAAGAATTTGGCACTGAATGAGTTTTCAAGTTGTCAACCTTTTTTTGGCAATTTTGAGTATGTTGCATTGGAACATGTGCCAACTAAGATGACCCAACCGACCTTTGCATTACCTGTCAGTGCCGCGCATTGTGATTTGTTTGTCGCATCTGTGGCTTTCTCGAGGAGAAGCAGAATCAGACACGCCGCTGATTTGCATTGATGTTTTCCTGTGACCTGTGAAGAGAAAGTAGAACAAAGTTTCTGGATGCGACCCGGACCCTCCGGCTCCAGAGCTAACTTTTGAGACAAACAAATCCCCACCAATTTGCATACAGCTTCCATTCGAAAACAGGAAATCTCCAGGACTCTTGTGACTGCAGGTTTCGCATCATGTGTGCGACAGTGCCTCGAGATTGGAAGGCCGCGGGGTGAACCTCCGGCCCACCAAAACGGGAAAAACCATTTGGTATATTTCTAGGGCTGATGTTGGCTTCGTCAAATGCCCCAAAACATGGTCAAACAGGCAACATGACACCTTGAAAGGCACACTGGTTTGGTCATTTTTCTTGGCGACTCGGGGAGATTCTGCGAATCGGCACCAGGTGCATTTGCATTCCTACAGAGGAAGTATTCCTCACATGAAGGAAATGTTGGCTGAGTTTCACCAGATGCAGCTTGGCCGGTAGAAGGGTGCAACCAAGTCCCTTCATCCCATGCCATGGTCCCTCTCCAAAATGTTTTTTTCCATTTCAAAAATGGCATCCCACGACCTCTCCTGTTGTCTCTGATTCTTAGGTACATTGGTATGCCCGGAATCCTTACGATGAACGACCACCATGCCCAGGACGATTGTCATGGCATTCCTTTGAAGGCCAAATGGTTGAAGTGACTCCCGAGCCATCATTTTGATTTTTCAATCGTTCACCTTTTTTTCCAAGTGTGGCTCAAACACCAACTAGAAAAGGTTGCTTCATCAGACTCGGAGGATCTTGCTTATGCTGCATGATGGCAGGAGCTGGTACGGCAGTGTCCCCTGGCCCTATTCCCAGTTTTGCAGACCAGTGGGTATTCATCGAAACAGTTTGGCATATCAACATATTATGTGAAACAACGTGAAATCATGCAGGCGAGGTTTCCAACTGGTTTGAGATGTTTTCAAGTCATGCCATAAACGCAATTTCGGCTCGAAAAGATAGGATGTTCGCTGCTCCTGTGTGAGGGCACATCCCATGAACACCAGGCTCAGGTTTGCATTCCATGTGAATGGAAAACGGGCTGGACATCTAGGAGCCTATGGAACAACCCTGGCGTCCGGCGTGGTGCGGCATGGTACCTCTAATGGACAGCCTGTGGATGCTCAAGGATTAGCGGCAGTTCTTTGGGCCCTCGCAAGGGACCGAAGACTCGCAACGGACGGGATAGATTTGAATCTAGTGAGTTCTACATGCCACGAGGCTTCCCTACGCTTGAGAGAAATGAAGCCCGGCCATATTGTGAACATTGCGTGGGCCATTGGCATCCTCACACACGCTGATGCCGTGTTTTTGCCCCAGGCGGGCGTCAAAGTTCTTACTCCACATGTAAGCGGCGATTTACATGGATTACATGTTAAGCATTGTTTAGGCCACCAAGACCTTCCAGCTTCCAATCTTTCTAAACTAAAATTATCTTGTTGGGGACATTTCTTTCCAGCTGACGTCAGGTGGCCAGCACGTTGGAAACTGAGCACTTCGCAACAGGAGAACTTGTAGCCTTGGCCTGGGCCTTTGCAAGAACACGACCTTGGGATCGAGATGTACAGGTGGGTGGAACGTGATTTTGATGGAAAAAATTGGTTCGTTATGGTTTGTTGTTATCTTTTTGTTGTTGGTTTTGACCTCACTGTGGGCAATTGTAGTTGTTTCTTTTGGTTTTGGATGCTGTGGTTACTATGGTGGCAGCGGTTGCTTTTTTGTGTCTGCTTCTGTTACCTTCAGTTATCATTTGGGATGACCGTCCTTGGGGCACGGCATGCGACTCTTTGTGTCATTAGCAGTTGCTTTTTTTCTCCTCCGCTCTTTGCAGCTGGAGTGTTTGAACGTTGCAGGTGCAGGTTGCAAAAGCATGCGCGACACGACCAGAGCCCCTGAAAGCAAAAAGGCTTTGCAATTTGCTTTGGGCTTTGGCCAAGACGACGCTCCGCATGGGTCCGGCTGCAGTCGCTGAACCAGGGGATTTTTTGCCTTCAATGCATTTGGAAGTTCTTCTGCAGAGGGCTCCAAAGTTGCATGCATGGTCCGCGCAACAGCTCAGCACCATGGCATGGGCAATGGCAACTCTGCACTGTGATGCCAGGCCAACATATGCTGTGCTCCTGGAAGGAATCAGCAAGGCCGTTAGAGATGAGACGATTGCCTGGACGCCGCGACAGGTGGCCATTGTGAGTTGGTCCTTGGCCAGGTTGCGGCAGGTCTCGTGGCCATTTCTTCAGCAAGTTGTCGTTGTATCTGCGGAGCGGTTGGCAGAATGCAGCGGACAAGACTTAGCCAACATCTTGTGGGCCGCTGCAACTGTTGAGTTGGGGATGCTCGCAGAAGATGCAGGTGAGGGGGAGGTGACACTGACCTTGAAAGGGCTGGAAGCTATAGCTCAGAGAGCCCTGCACGGCCACCACATGACAGCCCAAGGTTTTAGCAATGTTATGTGGGCATGTGCTTGCCTATCCATTGGAATTGAGAAGGATAGCTCCATGATGCACCAGTTGGTGTCTGACTTTATGGCCAAGGGTCAGAACTTGCAACTGAGGGATGTTTCAAATATCGCTTGGTCTCTGGCAATTTTGGGTCATCAACTTCCAACAGCGCTAGTAAGCCATGCCAGTCAGTTGCTTGAGAACAGCCTGAAAGTTGGTCCTGGCATAGAAGAATCCAAAGCTATTCTAGGCCTGATCTGGTCTGAAGCTTTCACTGTTGCTTCTCAAGGCCTAGACACCAAGGGAGCTTTGAGTTTTCAAGCTGCCCAGTGCTTACATCACTTGGGACTTCAGTTGGACATGAAGGCTAAGAGACAACTTCCCGCAATGCTTCCAGCATGCAAGTCCTTCAATTCTGACGCAGAAGCGACAGCCTTCGGTGTGCCTCAGGTGTTGTTGGACCTGCCAGACCGGATGGTCCTGTCGAAGCCAAGTGGTTGGGAAGTGGACCAATCTTCCGCAGGGTCAAGGCTGGAATGGGAAAGACATCAGTGACGCTGAAGGAAATGAAGAGATACAAGGTTAGACATGGCACATCTCGGCATCAATACTGTATATGAACACGCTGTAGGGATTAGTCGGGCTAACAACCAAGCTTCCCCTACCACCGTGGCATTTCACAAGGTAGGTGGCCTTTTCACCAGCTAAACAATCAAGTTTCAAGTTTCAACATGATGTCGTTCTGGTGTGTCCACCCTGATGCCAGGAATCACTTGAAGTTGTCTGACTATGTGCAACAACACTTCGGTATCAGGCAGTTTCCCATCCTTGCAGATGAAGTGCATCAACATGGCTATTTACATCGGCTAGATTTGCCCAGTTCAGGCTTGGTTATGACTGCCAAGACCTATCAGGCATTTTATGACTTGATGGTGTAGCTGGACAAGATCTGTTTTTTTTTCTCTCCTTAAAAGCCATACGTGTTTTTTGTCCCCCTATTTTTTCCAAAAAGTAGTTTAGTTGGCTGAAATGGTTGTTCTGTGTGTTGGTTTTGACTAGTTTGAAGGTTTGAATCGTGACAACTGGGGCCTTCCCAAGTTCCACATAACCATACATAACCCATTGAATCAAGAATCTTTCAAATCACTTTTGCCTGACACTTCAGGCAACTTCATTCTGGTAGCTTACTTCGAGACTACATTGTGCTGTGTCATGGCTGGGTTTCTCCCTCCTCCACCCGCATTGAAGCAAATATCGCTTGGTCTGGTGGCAGTCCTCAAGCCAGTCGTGTAGAGAAAGACTATGGGAAACCAGCAGTGACAAGACTGAAGGTCCAGGCCAACTACTGCCATCAAGTGAAAAAAGTCATCATTTGGAGTTTGTTTGTTGTAAAAAAATAGGGAACAATATGAAAATTGGCCAAATTTCCATTAACATGGGGCCTATTTTCGATCTAAGTGGGATTTTTGCAAGAAGGGCTTGATAGCAAGTTAAGCCGATAAGCTCATTGCACCATATCTCCCACCATATCTCACCATCACTTCTTGCCAAACCTTGCAGAACCTTGCGCCCCAAAGTCCATGTATACATACAATATCAGATAATGTCACACTTATAAGACCATATAATATAAACTAAAATATATTGGATTTGATATGTAAGATATCATGTCATCTATAATTAAGTATTTTTGGTACTCGTACAATATATGATTAGTGTACAAATTACATAGACTATTAGATATATAGTATTTAAATTTACAAATTAGAATATGCAATATATGTTTTCCTTATATACAGTACTTAGTTTATAACATAGCGAATAGTTTATAATTCATAATGCATGATATACATATAGTATTTAGTTTGCAATAGAACTTAACATATGATACAAAGTAGTTTATTTATAATATAATGTATGATATTCAATCATAGATATGTGTATTTACAAATCAGCATATATATATATATATGTATGATATTTAATTTCAAATGTACGCTATATAGTATTTAGTTCGCACTATACTGTATATGATTTTGAATACATATCTATGTAGACTAGTTTGTTCAAAATCTTCCACATTTTCCACTGAAGAGCAGCAAACGAACTGCAAGCAACGATGCCATCGTCAGGCACATTTGACCAACGACACGGAACGCTTCAGCCTGGTGGCCGTGCGCATCAGTACGGGGAGGCGGCATCAAATCCGCACGCACTTGGCATATTCGGGTCATCCCGTCGTCTGCGACGGCAAGTACGGTGGGGCCTCTCGGTACCGGAAGGATGTCACCTGGTGCCCTCGAAACTTTTTGCATCGCTACCGTTTGGCCTGGGATGATGTGAATGGCCAGCTGGAAGTTAACACAACGTTGCCCAGGGAATTGAAGGAAGCTTTGGGTCACTTGGTGCCAAAAGGTGGTCCAGGAGTTTGTAGGACCTCGGAAGTGCAGTTACAATGGTGGCTGGCAGATGAGTGGCTTGATGGTGATTGGGAAAAACTACCAATTTTGGAAGCTGAAGAAGCAAATTGAATACCTGGTGAAGGTAGAGGGGCCACCGGGCCATGGATATCCGTTTGCTGCATCAAGATGGAGCCACTTGACCGACCTCACTTTTTTTTGGTGCAGATCGGTTTGAAACCGCTGACCCGATTACGTTCATGAATTTATATCTGTTTCTTGCCGTGTCTCAGTATCAGCTGCTCGCCCTGACGTGATGGGGTGCAAGTTGGCCCAGAAACAGTCGCGCGCTCATTGGAAATTGATTTTCCAGGCTTTTTTTTACTTATCTACCAGTTGCTTCGATCATTGCTCATACTGTAGGGGTGTGGCACCTCGCAATTAGCGCTTCTTTTCATTCTCAAGACTCTTTTGTTTTCTAGTGTTATTATCATTCGATATCAGTGTCGATGTCAAACTCACTGACATTAATAATTTGTTGTCAAATACTTGCAACAACCAAAAACAAAACAACATACAACAGCGACACATTTCACACTGCAGAAATGTGTCATTATCTCTCACAAACGTATCAACGCATCCGTGCCTGCAGTTGTGATGAGGAGAGGATGCTGGTGGAGACAGATGCACCGTATTTGCCAGTGGAAGGCCCAGCATCACATCCATCGTGTGTCTTTTTTTTCTCATTAAAAAAAAGTGGCTACGGTGGAATCTCCTTATGGGAGAGGCTCGTGCAAACATGAAATATCCATTTAAATCCTTGAATATTTATTTATTTATTCTTTTAGATTATTTGTTTATTATCAATTTATTTGTTTATTTTCTATATTTATTTGTTTACTATCTATTTATTTATTTATTTATTTATTCATTCATTCATTTATTTATTGATTTATTCATTTATTTACTTATTCCTTCCCATTTGAAAATGTACACTTATCTGCGGCATGTGGTTGGTATATGTCGGTATACGATACCGGATGCCACCAATCAAAGGCAACCCCAGAAGCCAAGCCCGGAAGGTCATTGGCTAAGTCATCCTGGGCTCATTCCAACCATTATGGCTTCTGTTGCCACGTTGAAAGGCGGGGGCAGGTTTGTGACAGTTTGTTGGTGGCAAGCTGCAGGTTTTGGAAGGTGGTTTTTCGGTGGTTGATTTCATTGTTGCCCAAAAAACATGGTGAACTTGTGACAGGTGTGGAGATGCACCATGTGAGCACTGTGCTGCGTGAGAATGCTCGAACAGTGTATGGGTTTTAATAGCTGCCGGTGATTTAGGTCGTTGGTGGAGTCATAGGGTGGTTGTTTGGAGAGAAAAGCGGTCAGGAGCATGTAAAATATTTTATATAATATGTTTTACATGTGCGCACCCCCGCAATCAGCCCATGATCTACCTTTGTATTTAGCTTTTCCAGATCTTTGTAGGACCAGTAGGCTGTTCAAAATGATCAGCAGAGACCGCGGATCCAGACTAGACAGATTGCCATCGCCAAAAGCCGATTGAGGGATCATTCACGAGGATGCTCCACTTGGTGTGTACAAGTTTTGGATGCACCCGGCTTGTTGCAATTCAACGAGTGTCAAGAGATGACATCCACTTCATTGTGTCGGCTGTGCTCTGCTTGCATCTAAGCCAAATTGAAGAATGATGCGATCAGATAACCATGAAAGGCAAATCCATCAATCCATGACCAAGATATATAGAATCTAAAAAACCGAACAAGCAGAACTTGGAGTAAAAACCTGAGAAAAAAAACGCCTTCTACAGATTCAACATGATTCAAGTGTTTTACCGGTTTTTACTGCACAGCTCTACCAGTCGTCCCATGGTTGGTTGAAGCGACGACGGCCTTGAAAGGACATCCCGGATGAGTTGAAGGGAAAAATCCTTCCACCATCAATTCCACGATAATGCAACTAGGATAGAGAGAATTGTGTAATATATATTGTGTCCTATGTATGTGTCCATCTATTTTTCTGTCATACTGTCATACTTGCTATTATCCACCTAGTCACCAGCAATACAGCCACAATGCACCTACATTATGACTAGTAGCATAGACAAATGAGTCTTCATGTGGAGATGTATGACTTTGACTCGCATCAAAAGTTTCCATCGGCATAACCTCAACATGGCCTATTCGATTGAAACCGGTGCCAGGATGCCTGGTACAGGGGACGAATGCAACAGCCTCTTGCAGTGCAAAACGGGAACAGCAGCACGTCACACCTACGATGTGGGCTATTCCAAGTGGGAGGCCTTTGACGTCGAGGCGGCCCTGCAAGAAGTGGATCGCTGTGACTCGCGAGCACGCAGGGAGAGCAAGGCGAAGATTGCAGCCCAGGAAGGGATTGATCGAAGCAAGGATCCCAAGGAATTACTAGATGCAGCTATTTCAAAGCTACAGAAAGCTCAAGAAGTACAGGAGCTTGACCCTGCAGCTGTTGAGAACAAAGAAGTGAATGAAGATGATGCTTCAATGTGCAGGGATGATGCAGGTGAGAGTGGCGTGTCCAACATTTGTCTAGCAGATGCGGGTGATACAACAGGTCATCAGTTGGCTGCAGAATATCAGAAATGGGAAGATTTCGATGACGACTTGGAGGAGGAGGATTTGGATGGAGGTGTTGATTCATCTGGCATGGATTTAAATGCCTTGACTGGTCCAGCGGATGAAGTGAAGCAGATCCAAGCTCACTGGCGACGTGAAGCGGTAAAGATGGCCAAGACTTCTCGAAAACCTCGGGTTGTAACCAGCCCACCAGCTAAGGAGGTGGCAATGGTGCCGGGGCCGGTGTTAGAAAGGCCGTGTCTGGTGGCACCAGCAGCAGGACGTTTGGAAGAAAACTATGACAAGTGGAAGAAATTTGATGCTGATGCGGCCCTGCTAGAGCTTGACAATGAAGATACTACGGAGGTGGGTGATGATTTGTTTTTGTGATTTCTTTATTTTGAGTTTCTTGAAGGAAGGTGCAATCACCCATTCAGAAAATGTGCATGATGTGCATGAGTATCATCAAAATCCTGAAATATTCAAAAGTAAATAGCAACAATTTAAAAAAAAAACAAAAACATGCCAAAATCACATCAAAACCACATGTTTTTCCCTTTTGGAAACCTCGTGATTGTTCTCCCAAATGGAAACCCAGGAGGGGAAGACCATGCGTCTTTCGGCGGGCCAGGGCTCGGCCATGCTGAATTGCGAAGGTTATACCAAGGACCGTGAGGAATACGACTTGGATCAAGACATTGAACGCAATATGGGAGGCAGAGAATGGCGGCAGATGGTGGTGTCAAACATTTTTGGAATTTTCATCCCTTCAAAATGGGGAAGCTTCCCAGTTTGACTCATATTTTTCAGATGGGTTGAAACCACCAACTAGACGGGGTTTGATGGTTAAGGTTTTTTTGGAGCGAAAAATAAGCACCAGAAATTGTTGAAATTGTTCCTTTTCTGGCAAGAAAACAATGCAAAGAAAAAAGATAAAAGCAGCATGAAATGGTCTTTTACACGGGGTTGGTCAGGCCAAATTTACGCGGCGCCTTCAATGAAAACCACCCCACCAACCCTGTGTCCAAGTACTTGCTAAAACTATTGACCTGTTCCTGATGTCAAGCAGTTGCTTCTAACGAACTTTTCCCTCCCACCTGCCAAACATGGTGTTTGGAAAAAGGGGTTGGACTCGTTGAAAGCTGGGAGGCTTGAAACAGATCCTGGCGCAAAACTTCAAGGATGCCTCCGGCTTGAAAGCTGAGGGCAATGACCTAATGCGTTCTGGACGGCTTACAGATGCTATTCGTGACCTGATGTTAGTCGTGTTGCATGATTTTTGCTTGCGCTTAGTTTCTGAGTTTCTTAGTTTTATTTATAAAGTGGGTTTTGTATGGGAACCATCTTCATTGCACCCGACAACTGTAAGCGAATCACTCAAGTTCTTGAGTTGATTTTCGCTGATAGGTAAATATCGCGAAGGCCTTGACGCGTTGCATTTGGCGCGGGAAGCATCTGTTTTGATGACACCATCCCTGGCTTCTAAACAGTTCCATGGCACTCCAAGTCGTCCTAGCGACAAATCCGAACAAACCGTGCTGAAGTGGTATGCATGAATCATATATGAATCATCAATTTTTCAACAAAACAACAGATTTGTGTTACCAATTAGTTCAAATGTCAAATGTTCTATTCTATCTTTTCATTTTCAAAGTTTAGAGTCAGAGAGCATTTTTCCTCCAATCCCAGGGCGGGGCCCCAGACCTCTGAGGTCAAACCTGGTGGCGGATTTGTACAAAAACCTCAGCGCGGCGCAGCTCAAGAGCAACGACTTTGCAGCTGCGTTGGCTAGTGCCGATGAAGCTCTCAAGGCGAGGAAAGGTGTCTTGTAACCTCGAAGTGAAGTGAAGGATGTTTTGATGATGATGATGATGATGATGATGATGATGATGATGATGATGATCTTTATGTCATAACCTGTTGGAAATTGGCCGCTTTCATCTGGATGGTGTTGGAATGTTAGCCGTTTTTTTGTGTGACCAGAAAGCCAAGCCCGAAAAAGGTGTGCGACGATGACAAAGCACGATATCGAAGAGCCATGGCCTTGCTGAAGTTGAACAGACTTCCAGATGCAAGAAAGGAGGCATCTGAAATCATTATGTTGCGTTAAATAGGGCTGAGATGATGTTTGGGAGTGGGGTTGTGGGGGTACTAACTGCAAAACACTAGAAATTTCATACATCAAGTTGCAGGATGTTTTTTTTTTCGGCCTTCGCCTGAAAGCTAGGAAGAGATGTAAAATAGCATCCAGAGATTCTGAGAGATATTTTTTGTTGGTAGTTTTCGCATATGTAGACATATGCAACATATGTACTGGTAGCTTGAATAGACTGACAAAGACAACGAGATCGATGGATCAACCAATGGAGGACAGACTAGCCGGTCAAGCCAACCTGTACATGGATGCATCCATTCGTCCATCCATCCGTCGATGAAATCCATTGTTTCACACACAAGCACATACATATGCAGGGAGGTACCATATGCAAATTCATGCATAGATTGGCATATTGTTTTTGTTGATGTTGCCGCGCTGGTTGGCTGTTGCCTTCAGCTTCGTTTGTGAAGGTGGAGTCGCTGGCCACGAGCAGCTTGGCACAGTTTTATCTCCGGAGATATTCCTGGGATCAGATGAACTACGACATGGGTATCCCATCTCCTTCATTTCCATCAATCTGAACCTCTTAGAAGTGAGTTGCCTTGAATATTTGCTAGATTTCTTTGGGTTTGATCATTAGAAAGGATTCAGTGATTTTTCGATACCAAGATTGATGAAGTCTTACCCAAATTGATGGTGGACTTCTTGTAAGAACTTGTCCGAACGTATCAATAGACATATTTCTAGACATTGAGGAAGTGCACTGGCCTCCTTGTTTGCTGGATGATCAGAAGCTGGAAAGTCAAATCAGAGCGGGTAGCAGCTAGAGATAAACTCACAGCAGGGAAATATAAACGAACAGAAGCCATTGTATAGTGAGAAATGGTTGGAAGCGCTTTCTGACTCTTTGTATGTATGTAGCACATGTATATATAATTATATATAAACAGATATTTTGAACTCTTGGAAACCTAACTTGAAACGGCTTGGAGGGAGCGGGGTATGTACCGGGAAGCCGCTGGAGCCCATTTCTGACTATATTTCAGTTCCGCCTGGAGCCTCTCTTCCAACCGCTTCCGATTGTTTATGTATTGTTATTGCAGAATTGCAAGAATTGATAGAGAGTTTGAGGTTTTGAAAGTAGCTTTTGATATTTCGATTATAGCTCCAGTGATTTAGTGATTCATACATCGCTTTCTAGTGATTTATGTATCACTTCTGTTGATTTATACCCCCGTATCACTTCTGATTGAAAAGAATCTCCCTGCCAAAACAAGAGGAGAGTGCCAAAGATAGGGGACTGTGCGCTCCCCTAACAAAATCAGGTATATCATCAACAAAACCAAGGGCCTAGCCAACTCAGGTGCTGATCCGGCTGTGCAAAAACTGCTAGCCGAGGTGAGTGCCAGTAGTTTGCCCTAAACAGCACCACTGGCAGCCCAGAAAAGGGGACATGTTGATCTCAGAAACTTAGGTGTATATGTATCCCAGTCTGGGTTGACCATGTTCATCATGCGAGTTTCTCCACTCAACACTTGGCAGAACATGTTTTTCTGCACATAGATTGACAGGCTCAAATACTCAGCATGGATATTTTGCAGCGCCAGGACTCATGTTGCAAACAGACCCTCTCATGACTAGTGACATCTGTTGACTCCAGCACCCAGAGCAAGTTTACAATGTTTTTTTCTCCTCCCATTTCAGAAATATTTTCAACGACTTTCCCTCATAAAGCCATGAAGTTCCTCTTTTGGCTCACTTTGGGCTTTCCGGGTGTGGGATCTCAGGGGCCTTTTGAAACCTCCATCTCCAAATGGCTTCAAAAACATCATTTCCACCTCCACCTTCCGAGGTGTCTTGGGTGAGACGGTTGCAACGAAGACGTGTTCCTGTGACAAAAGTCCTGGGGTCCAATGCTACTATGATCCCAGCTGCCCTGGCTTGGGCTGTGGAGCTGAAGGTCAGGCACATTGCAGATTTTGTGGACCAAAAAATGGATATGCGGCTTGTCCCGACAAGGCCAGGGTCCAGTGCTACCGAATTTTTGACAAAATCCGTTGATGCAGAAGGTTTGAGGTGAGATTGATGATCAGTCCGGGTCCAAAAAAAGAAAGCGAGCTCATCGAACCTCACTGTTTTTTTGAGGGTTGATATGGAGAATCCTTTCCAAAAAATCCGAAATGACTTTGATGCAGGTTGCTGAATGAGTTGACTTCACCCAGACATACCTAAATCAATTGATAGCGAGGTTCCTAGACTCATCATTGTTTGGGACAGGAAGCGAAGTCAAAGCCAGAGAGAGAAGAGGCGAACGCCACCACGGCAAAGCAAGTGGCTGAAGTAAAGCCAGAGGAAGAGAAAAGCAAAGATACCAAGAAAGTACAGGACGATCACAAAGATGCAAAGGCCGTCACTTCAAAGAAGGGGCCGAAGCCATCTGGAAGTGACGAGACAAAGAAAGAAAAGATGGCAGAAGCCAAAGTGGAGACAAAGACGCCTACCAAGGCAGAGCCAAAGGAAGCAAAGAAGTCAGAAAGTAAGACAGCAGATGAGCTGGCAGAGAGCAAAAGCTGGGACCTCAAGCGGTTTGAAACGTTTGAAAGTAGAAGTTGTACTTAGACAGGTTATGCAGTTGTACCAAAAGCTTAGGGTGTGCCCTATTGACCATTGTGTCTAAAGGGCACCTAGAGGGCTTGATGTAACCCCAGATGATATGTTTGATACATCTAGTTTATGTAGTACATACAATACAACTGTCATAGTGCAAGCTTTAATGAACATATCAGGTATAATTAGTTCAGTGCATACTGAGTTCGTCTTCAGGATCACCGTTGACCCAAGCCACTTGAGGTGCCAATGCTGCATGTCCATGCCTCCATTCCAAGAGCTTGCGATGTTTCTATGATGAAAGCTGTCCTGGTTTGGGATGTGGTGCTCATGGTCTCAAGAATTGTCCGGAGCCTGTGGTGGTATCATTGAACCAATTGATTACAATTGTAGGAATGGCTTTTCCCCTTTGCAGACAAATCTTTCCCTCAAATTGTTGAAGGATACAAGCAGTCGAGCATTGAAGTGAGGTCGTTTCTGCGGCGACAAGAATGGAACATACCACCAATGCCCAGATGAAAGTGACAAGCTCAGCAGCAGGAAACACATTTCAGCTAGCCATAGCATCACAGTATTAAATGGAATCATCGAGTGCATGCACATCATTTCATATCCAAGACGCTATATACGATAGACCCAACCACCTGCCCAACCCCACGCATGCACTTCCCTACTAACCTCTCATGATATGATTTCCCGCACGCCATCCATGTGTTTTGACCCAGCTATCCGATGAACACAGGCCCTGTAGTGGTACCAGCTGAGAAACCTAAGGCCACAGGCAGGAGCCCAAGATGTTTCTCGAGAGTCTCAATGGGTTGGTAACATGCCAGAGGGTCATGCGCATTGTGTAAATCAAGCTGAAAAATGACAGGTAGTACATGAATGGAGAGACAAGGGCATGTTGGCACCCGCATGTACTTGCAGAGAGCCCACTGATTTGAGAAAGTAGTGAATGAAGCTTCCCTTCAAGAAAGCCAGGTGATGATTTGCCTTGCGCCAGCTGCTTGCACTCCGACACGCTACGCTGCTTCCACGACGAAAGTTGCCCCGGTTTGGGATGTGGTGCTCATGGTCAGAAGAATTGTCCGGAGCCTGGGGTAGCGTCGTTGAACCAATTGATTACCACCGTAGGAATGGCTTTTCCCCTAAATCTGGTGCCTAGAGCCGAATATGATAAGGTGCATGTTTATTGTACCATTTTTGCATCCCTTTCTTTTGTTGTTTTTTTTTTTGGGGTAAAACGTACAACGTAGAAGACACAAATAGATGTTTACTGTACATTGGAAGTGATGCTGCATTGATCCCCATCTCCATAAGCGGCTGGAGTTGATTGAATTTCGATTCAGGTCGCTTCTGCGGGGATGAGGATGGAAAGTTCCACAAATGCGGACATCTCAGTGACCCAACAAACCAACAAACCCAGGTTTGTCATTGCCAACCAAGAGATTCTTGGGATTATTTCACATGAATCGTTTCATTTGATACGCTTTCCATCCTTCTTATACCTTTCTGCAACGTTTTGTGCTAGGTCCAGAGTTGAAGCAAAAGCCAGCGATCGTTTCAACGAGGAAGGCGGATTCTTTGCTCTTATTTCCCACGTCAGAAGAGAAGGCGCAGAAGGAAGCAGAGGTGGCTGAGGCTTCGAAAGCAACACTGAGACTTGCCAGTCTGGAAACTCAGTGGTTGGAGACTTCCACGTGAGGTTGGAAGTCTTGGATTGCTATCTCGGGCGGCGGTACAGGTTTGTGTTCCTGACATAAAAACAAGCGTGTCTTCAAACGGTTGGGGAAACACCTTGGCGAATCACGTACGGTTGAGGTGACAACGCGTGCCCCTGCCAAAACTCTGACAAGATGCGTTGCTTCTACGATGACACTTGTCCGGGACTGGGATGTGGAGCTGAGGGCTATCAGAATTGTGGGGGCCTCAGTTGAGGACCAGGAGATCGCCTGTGTTTCCACGATGTGTGGACAGGGAATAAACGGTTGGACCCCCTGGACCCCCTTCATACGAGGCCGCTATTGTGGTGATAAGGGTGGACAGTTCCATGCTTGCCCGGATCCGGATGCCAAACCAGGCCGACTGCACTGGGTGTGTGGTTGCGCGTGGTTCCAGGGCTTTGGTGAGGAAGAACAGAAGAAGATGGAACGAGTGATATGGTGATGAGGATGTTATCGGAAACGTATAGAAACAATGATGCAGCCATAACAACCGCTATGACAAGAGTGATACTGACTGCAATAGTGATTCATAAATTAGTGTAATGATTAATGATGAATAGTGCCGTTAGTCTATAAAGTGGTTGCTTGTCACTGGAATAAAAGAGTAAAGAGGTATAGATCAGCCGGGGTATATACCAAGGATACCTGTGCTGAACAAGTTGAGCCAATCCTCATGGAAAATTGACACCATCCACCCTTCTGTGGTGTCAACACCAAGAGACACCCCCAGCTTCCTTTCCTCGTTCATTAGCGGAAATTCAACTGCATCATGTTGTCAAGAATTCATGAAGTCAGTGGATCCATGGAATAAAAATATGTCTCACTTGAGACTACATGAAACTATGTCTTTATATATATATATATTGTTTTTTGCAGGGAATAAAATGGGATAACGACCATGATACGACCATTTTCCATGAAGAACGACGACATGAAACGACTTCAATCCAAAGATCCAACCACTGGGGACCTCCAGGGAAGGCAAAGCCAAAGCCGATGGTGGACCCAATGGAGGTAAAACCTGTGAAGGAAGTCAAGTTTGAGGAGAAAGATGCCAGTCACTGATCTTGAAATGTTCCCAAATTAGAACCAAGATGATATGAATATGAATAAATAATACCTCGATGTTTGTAATCTAAAGTAGGGGAAAAACGAATCATTTTTCAAGATGCATAAGGCAAAATTGGAAGTTCGGATATATTTTCGATGTTAGATGACCAGATACATCGGATGCATCGGATCCATGAGGTGACGCACCTTGTGCAAGCTGTTTGCACTCAACCTTGAAGTGTTTCTACGATCCAAGCTGCCCTGGAGTTGGATGTGGTGCCGATGGCCACCAGAATTGCCCCTTTGATTGGCAAGTGGACATAGTTGGATGGCATGTTACTGCCATCCATGGCTGCCATGGTCCCTATCCATTCTGAATTCTTATCCTTATAATCATTGCATCTCAAAGTACCAACCTGGTCCTTTTGACGTTCTCAAAAAACCCTTCTGAGATGCACCTACTGTCGGCAACTAGGACATGAGGCGAAACAAAAAGTGAGAAAGCAAACGCTGAATTGTTTAGTGTCCAAAGTGGTCAAAGTGTTTCATGCATCATATCTTTCAATACTTTTAGCGGCCTGGCTATCCATCCAACAGGTCGCTTTTGTGGGGACAAGGACGGACAGTTTGCTGCTTGCCCAGATCCCAACGCCAAACCGCCCAAAAGTGGTACCTTGGCGGTTGGTCTTGCAATGGATGTCAAACCGATTCTAATATGTGTATTGAAGTATATCATAGTATATTCATATCTGAGAACGTGGCTTCAAAATTCTTCAATTCGATTCAGATAGGATTTTTTTTGGTATAATTTCAGCATGGTACTGGTACTAGATGACAAACTTTATATCAATTTGATTCAGCTTTCTTTGAGTGGGCGGATCTGTTGTGCTGCGCCCCTTTTTTTTCATCAATCCTTCCGTGGAGGGTTTCCGTTTGACAGTTTGCAGTTGATGCATGCAGAGTGATGAAGCCTTTTTTTCGCCGTTCCCCATGACATCTGCCAATACCTTGACCTGGCAAGGTGTGGTGGCTGCGAACACACCCGGTTCAAAGTTGGATCCGGCGATGAATGATGATGTGCTAGAACATCCACAGGACTTTGATGTCTACAGATGTATGGCTGCAGCTGCGGTGGACACACATCCCATGGAAGATGATGACATCGCAGATTTGGCTGGGGCAGTGAAATATGTACACACCGAGATTTTGACGGAGCATTTGCAAAGCCCCATCAGGCAGACCCGCAAATATGCGATTGATGCAGTCACTCGCCATCGGATGAAGTTCAAGAATCCTTCCACGGTGCAGGGAACAACGCATGCATTGCAGGGAGAATTCAGCCAATTTGTTACCTATGACTTTGGACAAGCAACTAATCCAGCACAGCTTCCCGTTATCCAAGAGCAGGTGTGGATTGCGGGGATTTTGGGCATGGATATAGTGTTACATCCAGCAAAAATGGAGAGTTTGAAAAGGTTGAGGAGGAAAAAAACATTGAACACCTTGAAAAGCAACAAGTTAACCGTGAGAGAGTGATTCCTTCGTTGGTTCAGCAGGGAACCGCAATCCCCAAACCAAAAGTTTTGCGCCATCGCAGGGCGACTTTGTGGGCATTGCACCTTGCACAGTCACTTAGCTCGGCATTTTGCTCCAAACAACATAGGTGTTTTTGTCCATGGCTTGTTGAAGAAAACCCACATGTTTCAGGGATGAATGCCTTCGGTTTTTGTCGAGGACTTGCATTGTGATGTGCGATTTCCTGCTTCAAGACCCTATTCCTGGCTCTCCTGTGGTGCCGAAGCTGCAGATAATTGATGGGAAAATGCCACAAATGGCAACTTGCCACATCTTCGGTAAAACTGTTAGTAACATTGGGGTTATTCTGAAGTGCCACAGGCAACTGGTGTTCGAACCTGCCATGGGACAAGTGTCCTGGATTGCACTGTAAATTGTGCCAAAGATTTGCGAGGCCAGCAGGATCAAAGTACCCTTGAGTTATCCTTGAGTTATCCTTCATTTGAAATTTGCATGCTTCAAAAGTAGAAATTACCTGAAAAACCGGTGAAGTTCGTCAGAAGGGAGGCGGGTACATCCAACCGAGGAAAGGAACGAAGACTGATCCGAACCCTCATTGCTTGAAGAATGCGGATGGCGAGTTTATCAAAGGCCTACGGTTCAACAGAAATTCTGTTGACAAGTTCTGAAGTTGTTTGTTGTGTTTGGGGATGGGCGGGATGGGGGATGGACGAGCTTTACAGCTGGACTTCGCAGCAATCGGAAAAAGCTGCCTGGGGCAGACGACTCGTTTTTGGCTTGGTGTCGTATGGAAGCAAGCAGGTTTATATAGTTCTAGGGCGGCAAGTTTTAATTCAAACACATTTAAATACATGTAAGTTTCAATGGTAGTGTGTTATTTTTTTGACAATTCGGAAAAGGAAATCGATGGTTTGTTACGGGCTTGAAGGGTAGGTACGGGATGTTGGTGGATGCCGCATCGAGAGGTGGCCTTTGTCCCAATGGTTTCAATCCTGACAGCTTTCTACCAGGTACGAATTGGGTTGGTTAAAACGCGTCGTTTGGGGGGTTGGGGGTTGACCCTATGAAACTGACAGCACCGTTGGGACCAGGTGCAGCACCTACTGGAGAGCAAGGTTGTGTTTATACTTATGGCAAAGCTAGCTTTGTGAAGCTTGATGATGTGGCACCATGGCGACACTTCAGTGATTTTTTTCAAGAGAAGGCTGCTTGTCGCCATGTAATTCCAAGAACTTGAGGGGGGAAGTAGAGAATATAGCAGAAAAGAGCGACCAAATAATGATCATCCATGGATTTCAAGGGTGATTGGCTGGAAATTTCTTTGTCCTTTCTCAGGTGGGCATTACGAGCGAGTACTGTGGAGAGAAGCTCTGTAAAAACTGGCTGGATTTTCGTGAGAATTGCACAGAACGTACCTCGGTGTCAATGTTTTTGTTGGCAACTTGGACTGGTGACTGGTGGTTGAAAGGACGAGTGACAAGTCCAAAGAGAAAGACCTTTTGCATGTGTTTTGAATGGGATCTTTCACAAAAATCTTTTGAGATTCGACTAGAAAAATGAAAACGCCTGCCTCACATGCTACAGGTGTTCTTTATTGTTTTTTGCCCTCGTGACCCATGCCCAGGACACAAATATCAACGGCAGTTTCGACCCGATGGCTCAATTAAATCCACAAACTACTGTCCCTTGGGTTGAATCTGGCTGCTGTGGTTGAAGGTGTGGTGAACAAAAATCTGGATGACTTGATGCGATTTTTGTGGTGGCATAGCATCCTTATCTTGGAATATTTTGGAGCCTTCCACAGCCTAGGTGTGGAGTTTGATATCCACCCAGCTTGTGAGGCTAGTTGCGAGGCACGGGGGCCCTTCTTGTGTTGCATTCAACGTTGGAATCTCCAGCTGCTGGTATTTTGCCAGGCTCCTGCATGCGTGGAGTTTTTAAGCAAAGGAGGCAACGCATATCTTGGATTCTTGGCAGATCCAAGTTCTTTTTCACTTGTCATTTTTTATTGGAAGGAGCCTTTCATGACTTTTAGTGGCACCACAAGAACCAATAGATCCAATAAGTCGTTCTTCCTTGCCGTTTGCCAAGGTTTACCCTTTTGGCATGGTCGTTGTGATCCTCGTGCCAACCAGAGGCGGGTTGAAACGGTCACTCGGTCAAACCAAAGGGCTTGACAGGTGGGTGAAACCTTACAACAGACTCATTTCACTGTGTTTTTGTGTTTTTTGTCGTTTTACTTTTTGTGTTTTCTTTTCAAATTGGGCTTCTCCAAAAGGAATTCAAACTGCAGCCTGGAGTTCATCCATGTGTTTTTTTTAATGTGTGACGATCTATGGATCATTGCTGTTGAGTTGAAGCATCCCCAGGTTGCATTTGCCTTGGCCTTACCGGGAGCCCTCACGAATCACTTGTTGATCGACCCCCAGATGTTGCAACGAGCTTGTCCAGCCTCGCCGCTTGGCGGCGGTAGATTTGGTTGTTGTGGGGGAGCTGCGTTTGTGACGAAGTCGGACGTCATTTGCGACCAGGGAAGGGTCTAGCTGGTCCTGTGTGCCCTTGGCAGCTTCAAATTTTGCTGGCCCATATTGCATCTTGGCTGCATTAGAGTTGGAAAAGGGCTGGATAAAGACTCATGACCTGCGGAAGATTTGGCAGAGATGCATGGCAACAAAATCTGCTACTGGGTAATCTGCTTCTCTTTTGTGGGTGGTATTGTTTGCATGATTTACATTGGAAATATTTGGAAATCATGAGACTACACCCCCGAAAACTAATATGTCCCCTAAAAAGGAGCTAGTTCAATAGGAAATACATCTGAACCAACCATTGATTTTCAGGAAACATGTTAGTTTTCCGGGGAGTAAACCTTTCTACTCGTTGCACTTGTATTGACCCCAAATATCCACCTGATGTTTGTCAGGTACGCGATCCTACAATGGTGCCTGCGACCGTTGCTTCATCCCAGGTGTGGCAGGCGGACCGATAGAAGTTCAACATCCTTGGTGTCCAACGGATATACTGGAGAGTGCCACCTACAAGGAATCTTGCCTTGAAAGTTACAACACACACACTGATTCACTGATTCAAAAGTGATCAAAAGCCTTGAAGAGAAATGTGTGTTGTTTTTTCTTTCCTCAATGGATGCCTGAAGATGATCCTTAATGATAATTTCTCGGGGCTGAGGACTTGGGAATTCAGTAGCTTGGATCAAGGAGAATGGTGGAAGGGCTCCGGGAAGGTGTTTCTTCCATTTCTATGCTGACAGAGGTTGACTCAGCTTTATTTGCGGACTGCTGATATCTTACCGCAGCACCTGACATGTTCAGCCATGGCTGTGCATATGTCCTTGTTGCACAATGTGTATTACCAAACTGCTGTATCAATAAACATTTCTGACGGCAGCAAGCAATTCTAAACCTTGGAGAATCCATACGAACCTTTACAAGGCAAATAATACTGTCCATCTCTTTTGCCTCCAAGGCTTACTTGTGATAGCAATGCAGCTTCGAAGCACTGCTGCCTTTACACTCAGACGTGCGACTCGATAGCCATTGGAGTTGCACATGTTGCACATGTTGCATGTCCATCGGCCATTGCATAGGAACTGAGCAGAAAGTTGAGAATGACCTCGGATTTGACGTTGAACAAGATGCACGCCTGGGGGTTGAAAGATTAAGAAGTGTTACTGTATGTACCTAGGAATCTAGGATGATTTTCTAGAACCACATTTCAAGCAAATCGTCATGTGTAACAGTGTAACAATCCTTCGACACAAACTCCACAACAACAGTTTATTGCATTTTTGTGGGCACCCCCCCAACACTTACAGCAAAAATTGGAGGGATTTTTTCTTGGATCCACATCCAGGTGATGGTCATTCAGATCCTGCCACAGCAGCATTGACAGATGATGGCTTGGCCTTGGTAGCTTCCAGGAGTTGAGCTGACCATTTCTGGCTACAAAAACCATGGGAGTTGAGAGATCCATTGGAGGCAATGTCATCATGACTTGGTCCTTTGGTTGCTAGAAATTTCTCTGCGTTTCGACGTTTCGACGTTTCGACTCGCCTGACCGCCTGACCGACCTGTGGATTCTTTGTTGGGGGACGTTTTTTTTTGGAAACCATCAAAGTCTGCCAAAAAGTCGCAGGAAGAACACGGAGGAGATGAAGCAGTTTTTGACTCGTGACTCGGGTCCAAGCATTGTGCGGGATAGTGTTTGGCAGGTTCAAGCTAGGTGCCAGATGGATGATGGTATCCCTCAAACGTAATTGTTGCGTGATGCTGTGTTCACCGGAGAAGCATGTTGCAGCAAGAGCCCGCATCAAGTGCTGTTTTTGAGGTGCAGCCACTGCTCACCATCGATACCAAAACCTTGATTTCCAAGATCAAAAGATGCATCTCAATTGCAAAGATGAAGTTCTTGCCTTTTGGAGGCAAACATATAAAATTTGTTGGCCGTTGAAGACACACTCAATGGTACCCCAACCCAGTTTGCGAAGCTTAGTGATATGTGCACTGATGGTTGAGATTCCTGGTGCTTCAAGTTGCACTTCCTTCATTTCAAGGCACTGGGCAGCCTATTTCGCTTGGGACTTGGCTCCACTTGACAGAACTCTCGAAGAGGCCAGGGGTGATGGTGACTCAGAAAGGTGTGGAAAAGGAGGAGCAAAATGCCACGATTTCACACTGATACAAATATTAGATTTTATGATACTTTATGCGTAACATCAACTGTATGTCAAAAGGATCCACAATGGTCAAGGGAAGCATCTACAATGACAAGAATATGTACATACGCGTGCCCATACATGGAATGACCTTGAAGCTGCAAGGGTTTGACCAAATGTCCAGGCACTGGCAGAGATGGAGAAATATCTCACCTCCGAGCATTACGTGGTCAATTTGTACACGGCCAGGGCGCCCAGAGATGATTGTCGAATCCCATAGGTGAGACCATGGTGAAACTTTGAACAATGAAAATTAATTACCGTACAACCTCACCAACTCCAGCAATTGAATTGAAGCCATATAAACATTGATCTGTTTTGTGTGCTTTGTTTGGATCACGGGCCCAGACTACAACCACCACAACAGCAACAACAGTGGTGGTCGGTGGGCCAAGCAAACTTCCAGCTTCTTTGGCCTGTGCAGCCAGAAGTGCCACTGGGCAGCAAGTTGGTACCAAGTTGCATCGTAACCCAAATGGAACCCAAGGCGATCCTTGGCGCTTGAGTCATACATCTCCATAGTAGGGCCGAAACCAGGTGAGCTTTGCACCCATCGATATGCCTGGCACCATGGCAATCACAGCCAGCCTGGAAGAATGCCAAAAGAAGTGTGCCAAAACCTCTGGCTGCGTCTTGGGCCGGATTACATGGGTATGTTGTCTGTGTTGTTTGTGTTGCACCATTGGTTCGCAAATACTTGTGTGTTTTTCCAGATCTCCTCAAATTGGGAATTTTCAAGCACGTGTCATGTATAGAGGGTCCCCACTGATCCACTCAGCAGAGCAGCTCAGGCTTTCACTTCTCCTTGTTGGAAGCTGTGAGCAGCTGTCATTTGCATAGTTTTTCAGCCTTAGCACAGGTCTCTTCATGGGCGGGGTGGACAGCTACCATGCCGTGCATGGAAAGTGCATGGTGCAGAATGAAAAAACACGTGCTACCATACAGAGATATAACATGCATGTATTGGTATACTTGATTCAAAAACCTGTTTGTGAGTCATTTGTTTATCAATTTCTTTATCTACCTAACATGGGAAAACAAAGTGCAAGCAGTATAGCTATTGCCGGTGAGGTTTTTTTAAGGCCTCTTCAAATCCTTTATATTTTGTTTCCTCGGATGAATCCGGGGGAAAGCCCAAAATCTTGGTGCAACTCCGGTGGGGACTGATTCCAGGAGAACAGTTTGGGATGGATCTCTGGTCCAGCAGAATGCTGGCAAGGAAAGAAAGCCAAGGTGCAGACCCCTGTTTCCTTCCGTGGTACTGGTGTTGTGGGTGGATGTCGATATGTCAGAATGTGGCGGCTGTTGACTTCCCATCCATTTGACAAAGTGTACTTAGGGTGTAGTATGGTGAGTCTCAGGATTGGCGATCCATCCATTTCCATCTATCAATTAGGATGGGATATCTTGGGTTGCTGCCATGCAACGGATATAAGCCACCCCCACTGAAGCCCACTGAAGCCCTTGAAGTTCCGGACATGAGCTTCCCAGCTCCCGTCAAAGGAGAAAGGTTTGCTGATTGACAAGGGGCACGACACTTATGCACCTTGGCGTGTGAAAAGTTTTCGTTATTTGACTTGGCAGATGCCTTTGAGTGGGCATTTTGGAAGTAGCTCTTGTATGCATTTGCTGAAAGGAAAAACAGGTTCTACTTCAAGGTATCAGAGGGTGTAGGAAAATAACGAATCATATCCTTGATACCATTGATATTTACACTCTTATCACACTACAAACGCCAGCAGTTTATTTCTTGCTCCCTTCCCTTCACTTACTTGAACCAGGTTTCTTTGGCCTTTGCTTGCATGTCCTGGGGAAGTTCCTTTTCACCTGCTTTGCCGGGAGCCTACAGCACATTGGAAGAGAAGGACACACCATGACTGGGCTTTGAAACAGTTGTGCAACACTTCACCCTACTCTGAGAACGTAGCTTGCATTGAATTTAATGTATTAATCATTTCTATGAGTCTATGAGTGTCTAAAGATAGAGTGATAGATAGAGTGAGAGATAGATAGATAGATAGATGGATGGATGGATGGATGGATGGATAGATAGATAGGTAGATAGATAGATAGATAGGTAGATAGATAGATAGCTAGATAGGTAGATAGATAAGTAAATATAGATGGACAGATGGATCGATGTAGATAGATGTAGAGATAATTTAGCATATTATTGCTTTTTCTATGTGACCGGCACACATCACAGACACATACTTATATTTTCTGATGTATAAGTATGATATACTTGCGACATGACTTGATTATTTGATATGTTTACATTTGAACGCACATACGATATATTTATACAATATATACATATTTTATCATAATTTGCTCGAGTTGAAAAATCACACACACACACATGTATACATACATATGCATGTGTTGTAGATTGAATGTATGATTTTACCATTTCCATCAGAACCAACAGAAGAATAAGTGACGTAGTTGAGAAACACGTATCTAGGGCCTTCGCGGAAACAAGTCTAAGCCTAGAGATGTTTGGAGGAAGGGGCCTCCGCATCACCAACTTGTTGCGGTGGTGGCCTTGTTAAAAGCGTGCATTTTTGCCAAAAGATAAACATCTCATGCAAGTCATTTGTCCTACAGCTGTAAGACAAGGCAAAAGGGGAATTGCATGGAGGAAGATCATGAAACATGTCTGTTAGATCTTTAAAGATTTTTCGACCGAAAAAATGTCGGCTACCAGCTATACTCCAGCTACCCACCAAAAAGGAAGGCCGGGAACCCGGATTGCCACTCCTTGATGCAGGACTTCAAATCAGAGATTGAAGCAACCTTGCACCCTGGACGATGATGGGAGTTGTGGATGGGAAACCTTCCCTCCAAGGTTCCACTGAAAAAATGGCGCCCAACTGTTTTACCCACACGAAAAACATTTGTAGCGTTGTTTTGAAACGACTCTCTGATATCAAAGTGATATCAATTTTAGAAGCATGTAGAAGAGGCCGAGTGGAACTCCAGCACTTCCCAGGATGAGAGCGCACTTCCCATAGATGAGGATTAACATCTCAACACAAAAAACGTCTGGATCCTGCCCCCACAACCCAAGCAGCTGAGGGAATGCCAGAAGCGATGCAAGGATCACAAGGAGTGTAAACATTTTACAGTTCCTGAGATGCATTGGTGATACCAAGTGGTGTTGAGTTGTTGGGATGGTGGTGGAGTTGCTCCAAGTGTAAATTTCATTAATATGGCTATGCACCTACTGGTATGATACCGTAAATCAACTTTGACACACCCCGAACAACTCCAATGTTCAATCTTCAATGTAGTTCCAGTTCTTTCAGATCCGCATGAACTGTGCTAGTGTGATTTTTTTGCAGGGGCTTTCTATTGAAAGACATTGTTTCATTGACAATTCACCGGGTAATCTTATGAAATCTGGATAATTTTTTGTGGTTTCTTGAAGGTCAGCTTCCCTCTTCGCAGCTGCATTCTGGCTGGCAAAGATGCCATGTCGATGAGTGGCATTGCGGGATCCATCTCGGGTCCACCCAAGCCGCTTGGCCCAGTCCCAAGGGGCTGCATTCCCTGGTAATACCTGACAGATCCCAACATTATTCATAGAGGAATGGTCGATATTGGTAATGGTTTCGAGTCTGTACTCCTTCTGGTTCTGGTACAATTACTTCGTACTCATTCGGGTTCTGGTGCAATTACTTCCAGGGTACTAGTTGCCAGTTGCTAGTATTAGTCTACTGGCAATACTGCTGCCATTGCGGATGACTGAAATTCTGCACCACCTGAGATGCATAAAACCACGCGAGAGAGAGAGAGAGAGAGAGAAAAGGCGAGGTGGGATAGACTCGACTAGCCAGCGGTGAAGGGTATCAGCCATCAACAGTACCACTGCCACCACTACCACCACTGCAGAGGGTTGGAGTGGCCGTCCCTGCCATGAGCCCTGAGGTGCGACAACAAGGCAATGCAGTGACTGGGGCAGCAGTTTGAAGATCATTGGGAATGGATTCCGGTCTCCAGAATCTCATAGCGGTTAAAGAGTATCATTTTTATAAAACCTTGTAGCATAGTTGCTGCATTTTTTCGGTGCACAAAGGGCCTTAGCTACTTCATTGAGTAAGATCTTCCTCCAAAAAGGCTCAGTAAGAGCCGGGGGCCTCTCTTTGCTCCCCTGAGGTCATACTACTGGCAGGTGTTGCCACAATCAGACCAACCCCAATGGCAAGCCAGCTCAACCATAGCGCAGCTTGGAGAGTGCTGAAATGTTTTGTTGGTGTGGGTCGTAGGGATGATAGGGAGGGTAGGGATGACCATGCTGCACCCCAGGATGGCATCCTCGTCAAAAATATGCATTTGCCTAGTGGAGCTGCAAAGATTTGATTTTATCAAAGTTTGATATGATTCTGTAGCATCTGCTAGCAGTGCTTGATGGTCAACGGAACCTCTTGGAGCTAGCTCGAGCCCTCTCTGATGGCTACGCCCAGGAGTTTCCTGCTGATGGGTGTTGTGGCATTGGCGGTCGTAGTGTCCTTTGTGTTGGAAGCTCAGGGGTGAGCAAAGTGGTGGGCATCGGGCATTGCAATAAGAGATGTGCCAAAATACTAATACACCACCACAAAGTGTATGAACATCTTTAGCTACGCAATTTCAGTACCATTTGAACTGACACCTGGAAAATCCCAAGGATGTGGCGGCGCCCGGCATGCTCCGTGCGCAGCATCCATCAACATCCTGATGTTGACACCGAACAAGCCTTTTTGGAGTGGCATCAGGCTGCTTGGACGGAGGGAAATAACGGACATCCATGGTCCAATGTGGACGACGGGTGGATGAAGATTGGGACAAGAGAAGTGAATTCATTTGAGTTGAATATGTGCACTATGTTATGAAACGATTAATACATTGAAGGATGAATGCCATAGATTAATAGCAGGCTAGCTAAACAGATAGATGAGACGGACAAATAGATGGACAAATAGATGGAAATCTTAATCTGAATCTGCAAAAATGTCAGCTATGGAACAAAGGAGTACCTCATGGCACTTATCCTGATGATTTTAACCAATTTTCTCGCAAGTTTTACCCTTTCCTTCTGGGATCCCCTATTGATGTCGGAACTGCATACGATGACTCTCTCTTGCAACATGACGAAACAGGTTCTCAAAAACGTCCTCTAAAAAAATTGCTCGACTTTCCCTATGAAGTTGCCTATCGTTGATTTGGTTTCTTTGGTCTCCTTCTTGTTACAACGAAAAATGGCACTGGCATGTAGTATCAGGCCTTCACAATGTGCTTTCCTTAAACACGCGGCGTTACTTCGATGCTTGTTCCCAAGCGTTCTAAGTGGGTTTGTCGTGAAGCTCTTTATTGTCTTGTTACACCAGGACACTTGCTTTCACCCGACCTCTTTCTTAACTATGGCCATCTAGTCGAGTATATCCTCTTTTTTCAAAACGCAAACTCTACTCAACGTGCCCACCTATTTTTCCTTGGTAGGACCGAACTAAAACCTTTAAATGGGGACCATTCTATCGAACTTTCTATCGATTACGCAGTGCATCACGTCATTTTGGTTTGATGGTTGAAGATCCACCCGTGTTTGTTTTCGCTCGTAACGCTTTCTCAGTTGATGAACCACTCTCTTTTCTTAAACGCAAGATTCGTGACTCTTATCGTCAAACACTTCTACGCAAATCATCTGAGCGGAGAAAGGACTGTACAGGCCCTCAGCATGATGTAGACATTTTGTGCACGCGAAAATCGTTTCTTTCTCAACACAACCCACTTTGCAAACAAACCCTTCGTTACATACTTACCGGTACTAT
Organism: Breviolum minutum Mf 1.05b.01; assembly: GCA_000507305.1. Lineage (NCBI taxonomy): Eukaryota > Dinophyceae > Suessiales > Symbiodiniaceae > Breviolum > Breviolum minutum. The sequence goes on from DF241112.1 coordinate 57,710, forward strand.
AGATCACGCTAGCAGGCTCTATCAATCTATGTTAGTATCAACTCCCACTTGTCCCTTTTGTTTGCAATCTAATGAGACTGCTCAACACATTTTTTGGGAATGTGACTCTTGGAAATTTATACGAATTCAATATCCTAACCTCATGAGATTATATTTTACATTATTTTACACATGGTACCTTATGATAATGGCCTTCCAGTGGCTACCCTCATTGTGGTTGGATTGTCGCTAACTTTTCTTATGGTCTCCAAACGTTGGAGGATAATGAAATGAATTACGATCCATACCCTTTTTTTACACAGACCCACGAAATCTATCCAAGTATTTTACTTCAGCGATTCCAAGCCAATCAGGAATTACATCAGGTCCCTATTACCCCAATTCAGCAACTTGTTTGTATTTCAATTTCATTTGGGTCCCCCCATCCCGATATCGATCAATCCCCCATTTCATTGATTCAGGAGAGTAGCCCCGCTCGGTGTGTACAAGCAGATTAACAAAACCTTCGAGCTGAACAGAAAATTGAGAGAAAAAACATAGATGGATATAAATATGCAGACATATAAATATACTTATAGTTTTAGGCATTAATTTAGATACTAATGTAATGTAGATACAGTTGCAGATACAGATGCCAGAAGCAGATTAATAGATAGATAGATAGATAGATAGATAGCTAGATAGCTAGATAGCTAGATAGCTAGATAGCTAGATAGCTAGATAGCTAGATAGCTAGATAGCTAGATAGCTAGATAGCTAGATATTTAGATAGCTAGATAGCTAGATAGCTAGATAGCTAGATAGCTAGATAGCTAGATAGCTAGATAAACGGGTAGGTAGATAGATAAATAAATAAATAAGCGGGTGGACAGATAAACATTTACAGGAATACATCAAAAGATACATTGACGAGTAAACAGGCGTCAATTTCACAACTACACAAATAGATTGAACTACATACATGTAAAAAGGGCACCAAAACAATCCTGTCAATGACATAGTAGGTTTTTTCCGCAAATTCCTTCACCATTGGAACTCTGTTGCCTAGACTCCCAATGCCGTCATGCGGGATGACTTGGAGCTAGCTTGCATGGAGTGAGCTGTTCGCGGAGCTTGGTGGCTTGGTATGTATCATGGAAGTTGGGAATGGCTTCCCCAAAGGCTTGCTTCCTTTACAACATGGGCCATGTTCCGCTAAAAATGATTGTAGGACATACGGTCATGATATACAGCAATGATGGTGTTTTTTGTTTTTACAGGTTTTTTTTGCTTTGGCCATTGTTGGATCGTGTTGCATTGCAAAAGTATAGGAAGAATAGAAACAGAAACGCAGGGTGGGATGACTTGGCAAGTGCAGGTTTATAGAAATCCCTACTTTTGGTGATGAAAGAGCAGTGGCTGCTGTTGCAGATAGGAGGGAACATCCCAAGCTAAAGATGATACCTCCTGAATGACGGACTGGGATGGTCCAGGTTGAGTCCACAGGAGCCATTTGGTTACTTCATAAATCTTTCAGAGCTAGTAAGGTCCTAAGGTAAGGAGTTTGGGTGCAAAAATTCTATCTGAAAAAGGCGAAGGTCATTCAAAATTTGGGCCAGAAATGGTTGCAACGGCCAAGAAAACACCATGATTTGCTCCTTTCAAATTCAGATCAGACTTGAGGCAACTTTGATCGATCCTGAACCTTTGGCTCTTGAGTGGTTGAATTGCCCAATGTTTCACCTACCTTTGCAATGTAATTCCTTGGTTGGAGAGGGAGGAATCTGAGGAAAGTCCAAAACGAACTTGGGCTCCTTGATGCTCAGAACATAAGAAGGGCAGTTAGTTGTCAGAAAGAAGAAACACACTCAGAATTGTGAAGTTTAAGTCCTTGAATTAATTTGCTGTTTGTTTCAGACTTTTCTCATCTGAAATGGTCAGCCCCTTCATCGCGCCCCAACAAGGCTTGAAACTTTGTTGCTTTAGAAGGTCCGTTCGCGTTCGCTGCGCTGAAAGCACAGCGTTGTGGGGGGGTCCCATATTCTCCGTGGGTCAAAGTTGTACGCCGCAACCATATGAAGTGACGGTAAAAAAACAAAATGCTGGTGACACATGTCTCGTGACCTAGTTAAACTTCTTATTGTCATCTAGCGGTGAAAGAAACATCTCCAAAGTTGGTACGAGAAGAGCGATTTGGGTGCATTTGGGTGCGAAAAAGCTGATTGCAACTGCAACCTTTCAATCAAATCTGCGTTTTTTGAGGTCAATTCACATAAAGGATACAAAAATGATCAGCAAGCCAACTCATCCAAAGGCCAGATGTATGTAATGTTCATGGCAAGAAGCATCCCTCAACTTCAAGGTGCAGCATCCTACCATTCTGACGTCAAATTCCGCCCGGTCAACCATGGCGGAACATGACATGGTGCATAGCATGACCAAGCTCAGCGAGTTGCCAAGGTCGGGGTTAAATATGGAACAAAAATGGTAGGGAAAAAAAACGCCATGCCACCATGGCACCCACCATGGCACCCACCATGGCCGAGTGAATCCGCGATTTTTGGCAGGTACCTCCCTCCAGAAATCGCTGAGCATGATGCGGAGGAGTGCCGCGCGCGTGAGCCCCTGATTCTTCAGCTTTTGTCCAGCACCTTAGCGGAGAAAGCAACGGAATGATGGAGTTGAATGATACTGATTCAGTCCCGGTGCAAATTAGGATCTTGTAGAAGTCATATGCATAGAGACCATAGAGAAACAGATGATAGATGGAGATAATTGTGTTTACAACATTACATATGCCCCCACAAAAACAACACACACACTTAAACATCTTAAACAAATTGTATATACCTATGTTTTTACATTTGTATTAGAAAACCTGTAGCAAAAACAACACCATATACACTATGTCACCATGGTATCTGGATCTCCGTTCAGGTGATCCAGCACCGCCGCCAGCCTCTGAGTTGGCCTTTGGCTTGAGATGCCTCAAAAGCATGGAGGAACAGAAAATGCCTACAGGCGACGGTTCGGTGAGTTACCACACGGTTTAGGCACCCTAAACGAACAGGTCGCTGCCTGGAAATTTCCCCCCCGAATTTTGATGTTTTTTTTTTACAGGAAAGATTCGAGGGATTTTCCAGCCGGCGACCTGTTCGTTTACCGGAGGGTACTGTAGATTTCGCATGGTGTTTCTTTGTTTCAGGTTAAAAAGGGGGGGTCCAACAGGATATTTTTGTACAAATTGTACTTGGAACAACAGATAATGGAAAAAAAACCGAGGGAGTTGGACGTTTTGCGTTGAGGATTGTGGAAGTCAAGACATGATGATGATGATGATGATGATGATGATGATGATGATGATGATGATGATGATGATGATGATGATGATGATGATGATGATGATGATGACGATGTTGATGATGTTGATGATGTTGATGATGATCGAGGTGATGCTCCAGCCCAAACAGAGCCAAGTTTGCGTTGCGTTGAACAATGTGATGAAGAGCTTTAAATTGATTGGATTGGAATTGGATTGGTTGTACAATTTGTTGGCTGACACGATAAGATCGAAAAGTTTGCTCTTCAATACAGAAGACACACACATATACTATACTAAACATATTATGTGGTACACATATGAAAATAAACGGTATAAAGAATGATGGATGGACACGTCGGGACCGTTTCCGAATCGCCAGGTTTGGACTTCAAAATCGCCGTCTGCTCTTCTCTTTGGAAGTTGCTACTTGCGAGCGCATCTGCGGGTCAAGGCCGACCCCTCTATGGATACGCCAATCGCACCAAGATTTTAGACAATCTCCGTTCTTGGTTATGTCATTTGGATGTGGATCATATCCAGCCCTTTTGGCGCGAAGCCATTAGTCAAGATGAAACAGATGCAGCTGAGCCCATTGCTAAACTCTTTGCCCAGCTGGACATTCGCGTCATTTTGCGACTTTTGATTGAGGAGGTGCGCAGGAGTCCCAGGACGGACTGCTCCATCAACAACAGCAAGCGGCGGAATTATGTCCACTGACCGTTTTATTCCTCTCTCTTTTTTTCCGATTTGTATGGCATAGTTGGATTTGTCAGTCACAATTTTGTACCGGAAACCATCAGAGTGATATAAACACGTAAATAATCAGAATGATATAAGCATCTGAATGATAAACATGAACCAGGCTGAATTTGACGCGTGTTTTTTTCGGTTGGCCCTTGGATTGAAGCTAAGGTCCATCACTTGGCGAATCTATGCATTGCCTTCAGCCATCTTCCCGGCTCCATCTCCATAGCACAAGGGTCTGAACTGATGGATTTGCTGGCAAGCAACGTGGACGCGGTACACGTGTATTCCTTGTTCTATGCCAAGATGTTGGCGTTGCTAACCCCACGGAAATGCATCCCACAGTTGCTGTTGGATGGACGTTTATGGAACTGGTGGTCTCGACTGCCTGAAGGATTGTTGCCCAAATTTGACCTCATGTGGTTCATGCCTCTGGCGCGTTTTGCAGAGCTGCGTTGGGCCAATAAAGTGGAAGATGCCCTGACCCAAACCGGCCAGGCTGGCCAGTCAGAGAAGTGCTGGAAAAACTTACAAGAACAGCTGCCATGGCTTATGAACAAGATTTGTCGCACCCTTTGCTTGCCCTTTGGCTCCCCTGCTTCTAAGGCACTGGATGGAAAGGAACAATCCTTTCCAGATGTGGATCGTTATGTGATTCCAGAGGAGATTGATACAGTACTCATGGGAAACCAATCTGCATGGAAGGACGTAGCTTTCTTTTTGGTCTATACCTTGGAACCAACCCCTCCAAGCCGCACAGATGGCAAGGTGCCATGCATGTGGGACTTCCTCAGTTTGTTGCAACGAAGGATGAGGCCATTCCTGACACCTGCCACTTGTCAAGGTGAATGGCTTTGGCACTGCGTCACTTTCCTGCATAACTTGATCTCCATCTACTTCCGACGAATCTGCAAGGAGAGGATGTTGCGCTGCACCACCTCGCCAGACATGCTTTTGTCTGCTAGTGCGGACCAGGCATTCATTGAATTAATTATGCCATTGGTTCGCGATTTGATGATGGTACGAGGTCCCTATGAGATGGCGACCTCTATGGAAAATATCGCCAAACTCACGCAGATCTCAGCCATGTATGCATCCGCTGGTAACTTGGACTTGGGAGCACCCATTGATCCCTTCAAGACGGACTTCCAGTCCATGGTGATGCAATCCACTGATTTGTTGAATGATCCAACTCAATCAGCGCGGCATGTTTCGCTCCTGAGGGTTTTTTCTTCGGTAGTTCCAGCCTTGAGTTTACAAATGCCTGCAGTAATTGGAGAATTGTTACCCTTGATGTTGCAGGGAATTGATCCCACAGATACACCCAAAACCATGAGTGCCCTTCGACTCTTGTTGTGCGTGTTGATCAATGTGCCATGCTTGGATTCGAACGATTGGCAACTTGGAGATCATCCTACTGAGAGCAGGTTGCGTTGGCCACTACCAAAGGACAGCAAACTGAAAGTTGGAGACCCAGATTGCAGTGCCACAGGCAAGGACTGGGTCTGGGAGGGGAGCGTCCAAGGTTGGCAAGCGCTGTGTGGGTGTTCCAAGCCGGTACATTCTGTGATCCATTTTGTGAAGGCTATCCATTGTCAATCAGCTCAAAGTATTGTTTTCAAACCGGCCGACAAAGGCAGCCGATCGAGAGGGATGCCTGATGATCAGAGATCCGCAGAATGATGAAATATGAAGATATGAACAGGGAAACATGACGTAAGCAATGATATTGATACCTTTTGGCCAATTCTCCAGTTCTAGGAATGGCGAAAATGGCGACGATGGCGAGGATGATGATGATGATGATGATGATGATGATGATGATGATGATGATGATGATGATGATGATGATGATGATGCTGATGCTGATGCTGATGCTGATGCTGATGATGATGATGATGATGATGATGATGNATGATGATGATGACGACGATGACGACGACGACGATGACGACGACGAGGACGACGACGATGACGACGACCACGATGACAGCGATGACAGCGATGACGGCGACGGTGCATGCATGCCATGCGTGGATGGATGCATGGATGGATGTATGGTGCTGATGCTGGTGCTGATTTCCCCAGAGCCAACCTCGGGGTGACACATCCCCCGCACCTCGGCGGAATGTGTCAAGTTCCCCCGAATCAGATGATCTCTATGGTAGAAACATGGAGTCATGCGGCACGCTGGCAGCCAAAGCTAGGCCTTGTGTCTTCCATGTTGCCGCCCTTTGCCATCGAGCTTGTGGAGCGAGCTTGCGACTATGTGACCCGCATCCCCAAACCACGAAATGTGAAGAGTGGGAAAGTGTCATTGGAGCTGGCAACCATGGGTCTTCTACATGGAGCCTTAACAATTGCAGGATCCCAAACTGATAAGGACCTTGCCCAGAATTGGGCGTTTCGGGCCACTTGGGGCAAAATCTGCATCAAGAGGTAGCAAGAGGATTTCTTGCGATTGCCTGACATGGTGTGATGGTTTTATACATTTCTGATGTGGCAATCTAAGAACTGCTGTGTTATGGAATGGATTCATCCTTTTGTCTTGTTGGGGGGTTGGGGGATGAATAGAGATATGGACAGATGGAGCAGAGAAAGCTTGAGAGTCGGGCAGGAAACCTACAAACAGATGCTGGATGTTCTTTGCCAATTCCTTGGGTCTCACCTCCTTCCTGACCAAGTGAAGCCTGCTGGGTTGCTGGTCTTTGCCGTGGTGCGCGCCTGTCCGGAGATGGCCATTCCAGTACCTTGGTGTAGGAATTTTAGGCTGTGATGGTGTTGGGTCACAAGCGTCACATGTGTTAACCATTTTTACCACCTTCAGGTTGTATTGCCAGTGATCTTCAAGAAGCTGCTGGTGCACCAACCCAAATCAAGTGTGCTGCCTCTTCACGAATCGGGTGTCCTTTGGCAAGAAATGGATGGGAAAAGGTGCCACATGGTGCACCCCTTTTAAAACACCGTGAACAAATGCTCATTTGTATTGAAGGTGATTGTTGACTGAGATTTCTTCAGCACTTTGTCAGTGTAGGTACTGCGTCAAAGATCTACAATAGGCCAAAACAAACAAGACATTTTGGCGTCGCTAAGTGGGTCTAGAGAGAGGGCAGTGGGCCAACCAAGACGTGACTCTGCAGCACAGGTTTCCGAAAGCGAGGCCAAGTGGTGGTTATCCCTTCTGTGCTCTGCGGTGCGCTGTGGTGGTGCTGCATTACTCCCTCACCGGCATGAGCTCGAGATCATCATGAGGGCCACCTTTTTAGATGAGCGTGAGGCTGTGAACAAACTTGGTATGAAGCTCCTGCGACGAATTCTCTATGCCATCACTGCGGTCTATGTAAGCAATGACTATCGCCTGTGTAATGATCAAGTTTGGCAGTCCCTCATGGGTTGTCGTTTAGGTTCTGCCACGCCACCCAAGCCAGGCTTAACAACCTTAGTGTGGTCAGGAGCACAGCCTCCCTGGTGGTTTGAAGACCCAGACTCAGCAGTGCAGTGGCATATGCCTTCTGACGAGGAGGCATGGTCGCACCTTTCAACTTTCCAAGGGTCAGGGGTCAGGGGACTTGAGTTTTGGAACAATTTTCAAGTGAAAAATGGGCGATTCAATAGAACTATATATTTATCCCATCCCTTTCCCAAGCCAGATCAACATGCTCAAGTGCTTACCAGGTCTCCTTTGCAAGAGATTTGGTCTTTGGTGTCCTCATGGAAGTAGGAGAGATGTTGGCCCCAACCATGGGCATCACAATCCCCAGCCTTGATATCGCTGGTGCCAACACGTCTTGGTTAGCGCAGCTTTCCTCAAACCTTCCCAGCAAGAAGAAGTTGGCCCATAGTGCCGTGCTGGGCATCCGTTTGGTTAATAGTGTGCTGCGTGGCACCTGTGATTTGTGGCCAGATGAGCGCGGCAATGAGGAGTTGCAACAACGACAGCTGCCTATGAATTTGAAGATCGCAGGGGACACTGCGAAAATCATTTTCCCATGGTTGTCACAAGTGTTGCTGTCCGCTTTCAAAGTGTTGGCAGCTCAAGAGCAGTACCTTTCATGGAAATATTGAAGAAAGTGTTCAGGGTAGAGGATGTGAGTCCCGACCCGTGGAGGGCGAGTGGCACCCTTACCATCCCTCGCAATTCAAACCTTTGCCCCAGGAAATTGGAAAAAAAAACTCAAGAATGGAAAAACTCAAGACTTGCACTCCAAAAACCGGCAAAAAGTCACGTCTTGTTGTGAGGGCCAGATAGATCCCTCTTCCATAAGTGTTCTTTGTTGGGTTGTTTTTGAGCAACAGATGGGGAAGATCTATGGAAAACAAAAAGATGCCACGCCCAGCAACTATTCTGTAGGATAGACAAACCATTATAAATCAAATTTCATCCCTGTTTGTTTCCTTCTTTAAACCATCCAAAATCACCATCTCAAGAACGCATTTTTGAAAAAAACAACTCAAAAGAAAAACACACCCAGGTATGGTTCTGTGGCACCCACCAGCGGCAAATTGGATCCCATTGACGTTTCCAGAGTCATGCGGAAGTTGCTGAAATGCGTGGCAGAACTTATTGGAGCCTTCAGCGACACTCACCCGAGTAGCTTAAGACTTTTCCCCAGCCTCAGGTGTGGTGAATTTTTTAGAAGCCGGCTTCAAAAAGGGAACAGGAAG
>DF241112.1:71419-89054 GCA_000507305.1 Breviolum minutum Mf 1.05b.01
TCAGTTGGGGGATGAGAGGTTTAGTTTAGTATCATGATTTGGTATGCTTGCTGTTTGGTATGGTTTCGTATGGTGTAGGGGTGGGCATTTGGGAAACCTGAATCGATATGGCCTTTGTTTGCCCACTCAGGACAGCCTATGGACTGCGATTCGACCTTGGCTCCTGTCGGAGTTGCTGATTTGGCACCAAGAAACATTGAAGTTTCACGTGATGTTGTATCCATTTTCCATGAAGCAAGTAAGTAAGGAAGCAACTAGTAACTAACTCATGGGTCTGTGGCTGCAAGCCATTCCGGGTGTGGAAAGTCCATAGGGCTTTTTGGGGCTATAGCCGTTGAAGGGTGCATCGCTGTGGCGTTTTGAAACTTGAAGCCTCCAGGTTGCAGAAGTCCTCAGAGGAACGTTTGGGTGGCTGGTGTGATGCTGTGCGCTTCATTGTGACGGGCTGCAAACGACCCAAACTGGCCACCATGTTCCCAGAAAAGGTCGTGGAAGAGGAGCCTTGGTACTGTTGATGTTGGAGAAGCACCAAACAGAAAAACAACCACTGAGAGAGACTACGAGCACGTAACATACTGTTGACGGAAGAAATCCTGCACCAGTTGAAACTGAGAACCTACCATTATTTTACAGGGTTTTATACATCTCAGGTGGTGCAGGATTTCTTCCATCAACAGTAGTGCAGGGTCCCTTTGATTTTGGGTCGGGAGGAAAAATGGTGTGCCTGAAGAGTTGTGACTGACGAAATCGGGCTCAAGTGTGGCATTGCAAAAGCTGCAGCTCTGTTTTTTGATGTGTTTGGGGCATGTACTTACTTCGGATCCTATAGCCTATAGATTTAAATTTGCAACTGTGCTGTGAACATGATTGCCAGCTCAACTTGGATAGATTTTGTCCAGTCTAATGACAAATGATCAAAAACAAAAACATATTCATTTGCGGGATTTCCAACTGCAGGACATGCAGTTCTTGGTTCCACTCTTCAATTTTGTCCTTTGTGGAGATGGTGAATTGGAGTGTAACTCTTTGAGCTGCACCCTTCCGCCCATCAAGTTTGACTATGAGAGTTCGGATGCTTCTGACAGTCCCAAGGAGAGTGGGGAAGATCCCCATAAGTTGAGATTTTCGTTAGAACTTGGATGATTTATATATCTTCCAGTTTGCTAATTCAACTTACTATATTGTTTATCTTAATCTCGCTACATATTTGTGTTTTGTAATGTTCTAATAAATTGGGCAGGATGTGTAGATATTTCCTGCTGATCAAAAATATGTTTATACTATTTGCCTGATTTATCTTCATTACACAGTTCAGAACGGAGAAGATCGATAGCGACATGTGCTGCGTTGGTTCACGAGAGGAAAGTTCCTCCTTTGACTCTTTCAAGCGCTTGCGTTTGTTGATGTCACTCTTGATCGAGCCCAAAGCCACCAAGACGATGGCTGCAAGCCAGGAAGCATAGCTGAACATTTACGAAACGTTTTTCCAGGAAATCGTCATCTGATCGAGTTTGAATGTTTGCCAACGGATCCATTTTGGAGGGTAAGGCGTTTATGTATATTCATTAGACCATAACTATCCATCCCTATCATCACTGTTCTTTTAAACTAGCCATTGAAATCGTCATGATTTCCTCCATGCGTTGAAAAACCAAGGAGTTTTGCAAGAAATTAGTCGAAACTTTGGAGTTGGGCCTGGGACATCCATACAAGCAACTTCGAGAAGAGGTGGCAAGAGGCCGGGCCGGGCCGAAGAGAGCGTGGGAGAGTACTAATTTGAAGGTGACTTAAAGACAAGCGTTGATGGCACAAAAGAGTTCAAAAGAATACATTCTTGGATTGAAACTTTGATCAACTTGAAATTTATTTTGGCGGTGATTTCCTTGAATCACCATTCCAATGTTGCTTATTTCGCCTTCTAATGTCCTGTTTCTTTTTGGGTTTGGTGGGTCGGCAGCGCATGGAGGTCTATATTTCATCGTGGAGGCAGCAGCACACGCCTCATCCTTGGAAGAATCGTCTGGCTTGAAGGCTGTGGCTGCAACACTGGAAGGCTGGTTCGCCACTGAAGCGCGTCGCCTCACCGGATTATTGCGTGCTGACAATGCAGCCCATGTTACACCAGAGGATGCTGCAAGACCAAGGCATGTAGTGGAAAGCTCGGGGTTGTTGTACTTGCTATTGCATTCCTCATTGAACAGGATGAGTTCCCATCATCTTCGGGCTTCAGCACAGGATTGGATGCAATTCATTGCTGCGGCCGCAGCACATGGAGATATAGAACTACGAGCCATTGCACCACATGCCATGTCTTTGTGCTGTTCTTCGCACCCTTTGGCACCAACCTTGGAAAATCCCCGGTTGTGGAGCACCTTGCCCATGGTACGGGCCTTGCAACCCTTGTTGGGCGAGGGTGCCATCGAAAAGGAATTAGAAAAAGCCTTTTCTGCAGGTTTGAAACCTGCAATCGTGGCGAATTTCTTCGTCCTTCTCACAGGTGGTGAGGATACATCCATCCTCTACCACGAGATGCGTTCAGCAGCTGAAAGGGCTCTTGGACTTCCCAAACCAGAAATTCGAACCGCTGCCAGGAGTGCAGTGGCCAGTTTCTTGACACTGGAAGGTGAGGCTGAACTTGTGGGCCGTCTGAAATCTCTAAAAGTCTTGGCAGGGCCTACGCGCCGGCCGCATGATGATGCTACAGAAGCAGATGAAGCAGGGCAAGCATTTTATACGTACTTTAACCTGATAGTGATGTACTGCGTATATATATATATATATATTCTATATGCAATACTATGTATATACAAATATTTGTATGCATATTTACAATATACGTATATATAATAATATAATTACTAATGAATGTATTTAGTTATTTATATAATCAACATGTATTATTTACATACGTATTTTTCTTTTTATTTATGTAATTGTTCGACTATTTGAAATTTTGTTGGCCAAGGTTTCCCCGTTTTATATTATTCCCAATGACCAATTAAACAATTCAACTCATATCTTCATCAGTTGAAAAACTCGCTAAATGGGGCAATCTTGCCAAGGAAGCCTTGGCATTTTGCCGTGCCGTGAGCGCAATGGCTTGTATGCTGCTGGCTGCAGCAGATTGTGGAGTTCCAAAATGGTCAGGGCAGGCAATTCAAGCGGTTGCACCCTATGGGAAGACGGGAAGCTGGGCCTATGAGAAATCCTTGGGTGGGTTAGGTGTGGTCATAACTCTCAGCAACTATCCAACGAATCAATTGACTACCCCCATAAACAGACTTACAACAAAAAGCTAATGTAAGCATTTGTTTCTTTTTGGGGGAACTTGATGTTGCGTGAGTTGTTCAGGGGTTTTGGTTGAGTCAACAAACCACATGGGCGGCTGAGTCAGAAACCAGTATATGCTGAATGTTTCGGAAGGGAGGCTAGGACATACTGGGAAAAACCTCCAGCGCATGCTGGCGAGCTCTCTTGGCAAGCCCAACTATCCAAAAGATTCCGAATACAGAAATGGGTCCACACCAAAAAGGGCCGACTGGGAGATGGGTCCCGGACTTGGTGGGTCCAACTTCTCGGGATTTGGCAACTCTTTCCTCGGAACACTGTGACATGTCCTCACATGTTCTGACTTCGAATCTGGGCAGAAACTCTGGCTCATTTGGATGAATAGCCATCCTGTGGCCACTTCAGCAGCGACAGGCTCTCTGTCTACGCTGTTGTTGTGGTTTGCTAGGGACCTCTCACGGGCCGAATTTCCTGCGCCATCGCCATTGGATTTCAGCTGCCCTTCTTTTGATTCTGATCTGTCATTTTGGAAGGGTGTGGCTACAGGCTTTGCAATTTGGCCTATCCTTGAGGCTTTACTTTTGGTAAAGCAGTGGCTGGTGCTGGTTGTTCGGAACAAGTTGTTCAACCAGTGGGGGGAAAAGCTGTACCGGGTTGTTTGATGAGCCTTCGGCCTGGCATTGGTGAAGAGTTAGCCGAGTTGCGACTTCTGCACCAGGAATTGGGCCATCGCTTGAAAGAGTTGGAGGACCAGGTACTGGGTGCTGCAACGAGCTCTGATCGTGCTCAACTTCCTGTCCGTGCTGCATCCATTGTGTCTGGGTCATCAGATTTTGAACGAGTTTCTGCTGGAACAAGGGATCTAGAGAGGGAGAACTCACAATCTGCTTACAACCCGGGGCCTTTCCCTGCTCGAGTTGGTGGACATTTGGAGTCTGAGGAGCTAACACGCTCTCAGGCTGCTATTGACACCGGCAAATTCATTTTACGCTGTTTGACTGGCCAAGCAAGAGGACCATCAGGCAGGCGGAGGCTCAACTTGCCAAATTCTATCTACTTGGTGGTTCGTGATTATCAGGGCCGTGTGTACGACCATCCTGTGAAAATTTTCACTGCCTACAGTGGTGCTCGTGCGATTGTGGCTGGTCCCCGTGGTGATTTTGGGGACAGCATCTTTTGTGGTTTCCACGAGGAGTGGGAGGCAAGGCTGGCTGTGAGTGAGGCTGGTCTTACTTATCCTACAAGGTACAATCATTAGATGGCTTCGCTGCCTTCATCGGTTGCGGGGCTTCTTGAGTTCGCTGTCTTTGCTGAGGGCGAGCTTGACTACAGGTACAATATTGGGCGATTTGAACCGCCCATTGAGGAGGAAGGTGCAACATCAGTTTCTTTTTCCATCATTGTTGTTGGCTTTAGTGGTGACAACAAAGTTTTGGTGGCTTTTCCACAGCGGGCTTGGCATCGCCGAGCTCAGCATCGACTTTTGGCTCCGCAGACATTGACTAAGGCACTTTGCCTTCAAATTGGCTTCTGTGACGACCCGGACAACAGGTTGCAAGCTACACTAGGTGGCTACTCCAAGATTTGGTTGGGTTGGCTGAACCCTGCATTGATACATCTTGTTGACTTTGAGACGGAAGGTGAGGTTGACCACCCCTTTTTAGTTTTTGACTCTGAGGAGGCCTGCTTTCCCTTTGCTGAGGCTTTGCAAGCTGCAGCTGTTGAGAAATTTGGCCTAGGATGCGCCGATGTTGGAGGAGACAGGCTGACGGCTTTGGAATCCCAGCTTGGGGAATTGAAACAAGGCCTGCAAGTCTTGCTGGCACATGTGGGGCCGGGCTCAGGGGGCGAAGGAGGATCTGGCTTTCATTCAGCAGCAGAGGAACCTGCTCCTGCTGCTTCAGTTGCAGCACCTTTGCCTCCGAAAAGGACGGTCGAAACCCCTCCAGGATTGGGATCATCTCCAAAAGCAGCAGCTTCTCGAAAACCTGCCATTCGCAAGAATGCCCAACATTATCCCGGGCTGGATCCTGGAACAGTTGCAGAAGCACTCCGATCCGGAGTGCCCCAAGAGCACTTGGAGATGATGAGCCATTTGATGCAGTCAAAGCCGGGGAAGCTTGGGGATTTTCCACTCAACAAGCCGAGAGTTACCTTTCAGGGCGACGACGTTTTAGACGACGATGCTGTGCTGGAAGAGCTTGTTGCGGACGACGACGAGGATGGTGCAGTGGATTCAACTTCGGGGCTGGACCCAGTAGGAAAAGCCCTTGTTCAGTTGACAACCATTGTGAAGAATTTGAGCTCCAAGCAGAAGAAGGACAGCCTCGAGGATTTGCTGGACGCTTCATCAGGCCAATCGGTGGGAAGTTTGGATCAACCTTCGATTTCTGGCAAGAAGCATGTGAAGGCGATGGAGGCATTGCGGAAGGCCTTGCGGAACGAGCCTCATCTGATTTACAAGAGTGTGGAGGGGCTCATGTCAGAAGATTTTGGGTTGCGCAGTGCAGTTCCAAACATGGCCGCTCCCTCAAGGATCAGTGGGTTCCCACGGACAGTTCGTTGGGTATGGGGTGTGTGCGGCGTATTGGACAGTCTCAGGGATTCAAACCCCGAGCAGGCACGAGCTCGTGCCTGCCTTATGCTATGTCAAGCAGAGCAAGAGAGCCTCGACCGAGGCTCACACATTCTATCCCAGGAGATGTCATTGGAACCACCTCCACCTTATGCCAGCTTCAATGCTCACGTTATCCCAGATCAGCTGGACGTTCCATTCACCAGGATAATGGACCCCCGGTGGGTAGAGGCAATGGCTGCAAAAGTTCGGGATGCGGACGAGTACTTGGAGCGAAGACGCAAGTTGGGTCAGAAAGGCTATCTTTCGAAAGATCAGAACGAAGATCAGCCTTCGGCAAAAGCAAAAGCCAAAGGGAAGGGCAAAGGCAAGGGCAGAGGAGATGGAGATGCCGCTGCCCTTGGATGAACAATGTTTTGGGCCCTCCCTTGCAGATCCGTGAGGTTGAGCCTGTGCTCCCTTACGGACCTGCAAGGTGCAATCCCGTTGATGATTTTTCAGTTTCGGGTGGACCCCCTTTTGAATCACAGGGGCTTCCCGCCTTTTCTCATCATTCTGGCATGGTCGATTTTGAAGGTGCTGCAAGTCAGGACGGCGATCCACAGGTCGCCCATTCAGGGCCGGCTGGCGGTGCGAAAGATCGTGTTCAGGTGTCTGATGAGTTCAATCCCTTTTTGCTGGCTTTCCCCTTTTATGATGAAGGTCAGTTGCCAATTAGTGACAATGTAGCCAAAGAAGCCAAGATGGTTCCCGATGATTGCAATCGGAAAGTTCCGGGGCTATCTGCTTCTCCGCTGGCTATTGATTCTATCTGGCATGGTTTGTGCCGACAAGTCTTTCAAAGCAATACCCAGTTTGGGTTCTTTTTCCGTGCTCTTGCCAAGGATACCAGCAAGTCTCATGAGGAGGCTCCAACCGCTTCAGTTTTCCCTATGCCTTTGCCGTACTGCGAAGTCTTCAGGCGTGGTGGTGACGCTATTGAACATGCTGCATTCAAGAAGCTTATCAACTTACAGGTTGGTGTACTGAACTGGCTGCATTTACATCAATGTCGGACTCCCCGTCTTGGCTTTGTGGTAAACGAAATCTTACGGCTTTGCAATCAGATGTTGTCAAGCGCTTGTGGCGCTTGGGTGAAGCCTGGAGCAACAAACCAGTTGTGACTGCCTCAGAAATGGGCAGGACTGCAGCTAAGCAGGAAGGATTTGAAGATGTGCTGGTTGAACTGGACAACTTGGCCAAACAGTGCCGTGCCAAGGACCATCGGTACATGTGTCCTAAGACAAAAAATTTGTTAAGCCGTCCTAGCTGCAAGAGGGGGTCTTTGATCGGTAGGCTGCATAAATCTGATTTGACTGGGGCTATGAATGTTGTAGCTTCTCGTATAAGGATGAGTGGCAGACCTACTTTTGATCCCAGGCCTTTCTTGAGTGACGAAATTAAACAGTTGTATGATCACCCACTTAAAGATGCCGAGACGATGATCCAAGAAGGTGTCTCTCCTCCTCGTGTTCTTTTCCATGCAAGTTTTCGTGAGAAGATTGCAGTACTAGAATTGTTGGAAAGATCAGGCAGATTGGGGTTTCGCAGCATCCACTCAGTCTATGAAAAGTACGGCAACGGTCTTTTTTCCGTCCCCAAGGACTTGGACGTTGATCGACTAATACTAGATGCAAGGCCGTCGAACCTTCTCCAATGCACCCCCAACAGATTTGTTATGAGCATGGCTTCAAGTTATACTATGTTGGGGATGCACCTTGATCCTTCCGAAAAGTTGTTGATGAGTGGGGATGACTTATCCAATTTTTTCTACACTTTTCATGTTGGCGAAGAACGTATTACCAAGAACTTTTTGGAGTGGCGTGTACCTGTGCAGTCGGTTAGTCACATGGAATCTTTTCCACCCGAACTTCAAGATCATCAATATGTTTACGCCTGTCTGACAACACTGGCAATGGGTGATGGGGCAGCATGCGAGTTTGCGCAATCATCCCATGTGGCGTTAGGACTTCAAAGTGGGGCCCTTGACAGAGCCCCCCTTATTACCCTACACGGAGTCATGCCCCGGAAGAAATTTGCAGCAGGCATTATAATCGATGACCTTATTTTCATGGAAAAGGTTGACATTGAACAAGACACTTCTCAAGAGTGCAAGCACAGAAGAACATCCATGCATAACATGTACCGAAAAGTGGGGTTGGAAGCACATCCTAAGAAAGGTTTTGAAGATCAATCCTTTGCCTCATTCTGGGGCGCTGATGTCGATGGCCTTCAGGGACTTGTGCGTGGCAACATCACCCGTGGGATGTCTCTTTGCTGGATTGCGTTGAGAGTTGCTTCACTTGGTATATCGTCAGTTGGGTTGCTAGAATCATTAGCTGGTGGCTTTGTCTCATTATTTGCATATAGACGTAGACTTCTCAGCACCCTTGACCACATCTATGGAGTTCAAGCTGGCCGTGATCAGAGGGACATCATTCGCCTCCCTCCTGAACTCATCGATGAATTGACTATCATGGCTATCTTGGCTCCACTGGCCGTGACTGACCTTCGTGCTGGTTTTTCAACTCAGTTATTTGCAGTCGACGCGTCAGATTGGGGCGAGGCTGTTGTGTCTTCAGAAGTTGGACCTCATATGGGTCGTGAGCTCCACAGGCATGGATTGAGGCGGAGCGTATGGACAAAGATGTTATCTCCGTTCAAACGGATGCTTCGGGAGACTGGACGCCTTGATGATGCTGATCAATTGCCAGAAGGTGAAGAACCCTTTTCTGAACATCCGTTGTGGCAAGTTGCTGCAAAAGGGTTGGATTTTTGTCTACGTAAGAAACGGAGGGCTAAACGAGTTCGACACATCAATTTGGGAGAGGTTCGCAGCTACCTGGATGCAGAAGAGATTGCTGGACTTGATAAGAGTGAAGGCCCTCATGTTGGAGACATTCGTGTTCCCATTTTAGCTGACTCGCAGGTTTCTTTGGGGGCTATTGCAAAAGGCCGCAGCGCTTCACCAGGTATAAACCGTCAAAGCAAGCCTTGGTATAACCTTGGGACTCGGAGTTTACTCCACTGGTGCCTATGTCAAGTCTTCTGACAATGCAGCTGATGATCCTACTCGGGGCCAACCTGTCAGAAAGGCCAGCATTGAGTTGCCACGCTGGTGGATTGCCTCTTGCCACGGAGATCATTCAGAGCTTGATTGTTTCCTCCGAGATTGTGGACTACACCCTGAGCAACTTGACAAAGTTCCCGATCTGGAACAGGAACTTCTGCTGAAAGATCCGGAGCTTATTGAAAAGAAGCCCAAAAGTTTTCAAGCAAAGATGCGTCAGAGGGTTCGCAAGAAATGCATGCAGCGAAAGCTATGCAAGCAGGCTATTCCTCACCAGATTGGCGTTGGATCAGGCCAAGATGGCCGAGTGATACCTTGGTCAATTGAGTGCGATGAGCTCCTCAAATCCTTCCCACGGGATTTGTTTGTCATGGCCGAAGTTACGAGCTGGCCACCTACCAAGCCTGGGTTTCTAGACCTATACTCTGGTAAGAAGGGCTTTGCCCGCAGCAGCGTGCAACTTGGTGCTGCTTGGGTCTTGACCATTGATTTTGAGGATGGGCCGCATTGCAATCTTCTTGACAAGTCGCTTCAGCAAAAGCTTATGGTCATGTTAAAAGGGGGAGTCTTTAACCATCTTTCGGCAGCCCCAGTTTGCGCTTCATTTTCCCGTGCAATCACTCCAGCTGTCCGATCTCATGAATACCCTCTTGGTGTGCCCCATGCTTCGCCTTCGATGAAACTGAAGCTTGCTGAAGGTAATGAACACCTCAACTTTGTGTGTAAGATGATTGCAATTTGCATCAGTTTGAGGATTCATTACTGGTTCGAAAATCCTGACAACTCCCATATGTGGTATCAAAAAGTTTTTCTTGAGTTACTTCGGGATGCTGCTCACCGATTCTTTCGTACAGATTTTTGTGTGTACGGGACGGCATGGCGAAAACGGACACGTTTCATCACGTCATCCCGGCTTGGAAACACAAAGCGGCTTTGCAACAGACAACATGTACATCAAGTACTCCGAGGCAGAAGCTCTCAGTTTGGCAAATGTTGGACAAAGGTGGCGGAACCTTATCCGCGAAAGCTGTGCAACCTGTTGGCCTGGGCTGCTTGTGCCGATGTGGGGGTGTTGAAGTATAGAAGCAATATCAGCAGCGACGTGGCCAAATGCACCAATGGACGGATTGGAGAGGCCAGCAATCCGGGACCACGTAAACCCAAACATGTTGTTCGTGGCCCTGATGACTTGGTGAATGTTGAGCTTGTTCAACCTGGCACTGAAAAGATTGGTGGTCATCAATGGGAGTGCTTTGTGAGCTGGATCAACGTTCGCTTTGGAGAGGATTTCCTTAACAGCCTCTGGTTATGTCCATCCCTCATGGGCCACGCACTGGCCCAATATGGATTGCATTTGTATGAAACAGGAGCTAGCCTTTACAAGCTTAGGCATCTCATTACCTTTGTGCAGCGAAAATCTCCTTTGTTACGTGGACAGTTGGGCGTCGCTTGGGAGATGATCACTAAATGGGAAAAGCTTGAACCAGTTGAGCATAGAAGGCCCATTCCCTTGAAGCTTCTGGAGGCGATGGCCGCGGTGGGCCTTTTGTGGAAGTGGAACAGATTTGCTGGCTGCATTATTCTTGCTTTCCATGGCTGCACCCGGATGGGAGAAATTTTGCGAGCAAAGCGAAAGCATCTTGTGCTCCCCACCGATTTGTCACTGCCTTCGACTTCTCCTGTTTTTCTTCGCATTGTAGATCCCAAGCCAGGCCGAAAGGGCTTGGGGAAAATTCAACATGTCAGAGTTGACGATGTTCATGTTACAGCTGTGGTTCAGAGTATCTTTGGTGACCTCGATGGGGAAGAGCAGTTGTACCCTGGAACACCTGGCACCTTCCGACGAAGGTGGGATAGAGTCTTGAGAAGTCTTGAGGTTCCCCTGGACTTTCATCTTACTCCGGGTGGCCTCCGGGCTGGAGGCACTATAGAACTCTACCGCAAGGGCATTGGCATACATGATTTGTTGTGGAGGCTTCGCCTCCGGCACTTGGAGACTTTGCAACATTACCTCCAGGAAGTCTCAACAGATGTCACAATGTATGACATGCCTTTTTCAGCACGAGCATTAATTGGTGGTGCATCTAACTTATACCCTTTGCTGCTGAGTACCACTGTTTCCTGAGACGGGCATACGCGAGAGCGCGCAACTCACCGTTGCCGGCCACGTGATATAGTTGGAAGCCGATTACTCTGCCGCCTCCATTGCTGATTGTTTGGGACGTGACTCTATCCTGGCAGATTGTATCTCTGCATGATATTTCCACTGTACATCAGCTGCTTGCGGCTATCTTCCAGCCACCTTCTTTGTACCACATCCTTTGGACGCAACACTTCAGACGCTTGTTCGCTTACGATGTTTTGCTGGATCGATACAACTTGTGGCTGTTGAGTAGTGCCGGCACTTTTCAATTTTCACGCTGATCACGCTGGCAAGCAGGAGCAGGAAAAAAGTGGCATGCGCGAGAGATGAGAGGGAATAACATGTCTTTCCACATGTTTAACTCCGGTCATGAATGCCTTCCACCAAAACTTGCAATGGCCACGATTGTGCCGGCAACATGTCTTTGCCGCCTTTTTCAACCTTTCTCGTTGTTTTGTGCCATTACTTTCAATGGTTGTACTGCAACACAACATGTACCCTAACGTTTTCCTGTCCCTCTTAGCGTTGCCTTGCGCCATACTTTCAATGGTTGTCATTGTGCCATGTCATGCCTGTGTACATTTTCCGGCTCATCCCATTCATGTGGTTGCCTTTCACCAAGTCTCGCAATGGTCCTGATTCTACCGCAGCATTTTTGTTCACTTCTTGCCCTCCCCTTGTCGTTGGTTTTCGCTAATGATCCTACCACAACAACGGCCGTGGCTGGTCCCTAACCTCGGCAATCACCCTGGCAACCAATGCGTAATACGATACCCGCCAATGCCTCGCCTTGCCCAAAACCAACCCATGACCCGGCCATGTTCCGCCCGTAGCCTGCGATCCAAACATCATGTATCACAAACTGTAGCTTTGGCTGTCTCGCTTCGATCCCAGGTTGTATCAAAATTATCAAGTTGAGAGTGTTGCATTCAACCCAATGCCGCATATGCCACTGCCGGACTCGACCATCCTTCCTGCCAGCTGGTGCCTGGCTCGTCCATACTCGGTTTCTGACTCGCTCGTCGCACATCAGAGACAGACATGGTTGCCACAAAATACTGGGTATTTACACGAAATCGGGGGAGCCACCCCACCACAGATCAAGTTCATCAAGTTGCATCCGGAGGCCATGCCTCACTCCTTCTGCGCAGTTTTTTTGGAAGACAGCTTGAGATCCCATGCAGACATTCCATAAAACTGCCAACCGGCCACCTTGGACACAAACCACCGTTCTTAGTGATTCATTTTGCCATGCGGCAATATCGGGAAAATCGAATGTATATTGTATATACATGAATGTTTTATATGTGCACTGTTACCCAAAAAAAAACTCGATGCAAATGCATTTTGATTAACAAATCCTAAGAATTTGAAAACTAAGTTCAATAAGGCGTTGAAATGACAGGTGAGGTGTATTCTTTCAAGCCAACTCTTGTCAACTTTCGATAAACCTGCCCAGGAAAAAGGCCAGGTTTGCAAGAGCTCGCACGAAAGGAGGTCCAATCAGCGATTCAAGCCTTCTTGAAGCTGCAACAGTCCAGCCAAACGTCATGGACGGAAGCTTGGTGCTTTTGTTTGCTGTCAGTTTACCTTGGAGATGTCAAAAAATTCAAGATGGAACCAATTGGATGTACTGTAACAACGAGACCACCGCCAATTGATTTTGTACAATTCATTTCAAGGAAACACATGGAACGTTTTCAAACTCTTCCACAAGCCAAGGAATGTCAGCAGAAGTTGACCCCTACCCAGCTGGAGTTGTTGAATGACAACAAGGGCAAATTGTCCTACTTCTCCTGAGATCGGCAGTGGGCTTGTCGGAAAAATTGAAATGGCCAGCGAGAATGCATGTGTTTGGCACAGATTTTCGAGGCTCCCAAATTTTCAGTGGACCTTTTCCAAATCCAAAATAGTCTGATCTTGGCGCGCACCTATACGATTTTCGCAGAAGTTGCGGAGATCCAGCCTGTTCAGCATCATCCGCAAGTTGAGACCCTAGCAACATGGAGAGACATGATAAAATTCAAGACAAACATGATAGGAACAAGATCAACCGTTTCAACATAGTTTCCCAGTGACAAAGATCTTTGATCATGTTTTCCACCCCTTTTGCCCCCCAAAAAAAGCACCTATTCTATACCTCTTACGGTTTGGCATGATGCAGTCAGGCGACTTGAATCCCATTATTGATTGTTGTCATGGGGGCAAAACAGTTGCCAGCTGGACAGTTGCCAGGTGACAAAAGGAAAGACCGCCCCCACCGAGGGTTTTTTTCCATTTTGATTCGGGTCTAGGAATGTGGGGAGTTGATCATGCAAACCACCAGCAACAGACCCTACGCAAACTGCACATGGTTGGTTTGACTCCAGTTGCATGGTGGTGGCCCAAATTTCAAGGAAATCAGCGAAAGCAGTCAAAGATATTGAAGCGTCAACGATCACCAATGCTACTGGTTGATGGAGCATGCAACTACAAGGTGCCACTGAGTATTTAGAGCATCTCCTACATATCTTTGTGGTGTTTTTAATGGCCTAAGATCCAGGCAGTTTGGGCCAAGTCATATGATAAGCTGTTGTCAAGTGTTGGTTGACTCATATGCTTTCTGCTTCGTTCCCACAACATGCAGACGAAGTGGAGGTAGGCAGCTGACCTTCTGGTGGGATCAAGATGGTGGAAATGCACGGGGAGAAACATTGACCTTTTTTTTTCCAGGAATCTAATGTGCCAACAATACAGCTTGAAGGGGATGGTATATAATTCAAATATCTGAATCCATGGTTCACATGCTTTGAAACTTCAAGCGATTTTTCGTGAAGGGGCGAAGGAGAAGAATCCAACTTGTCATGGAAACGCCAAGGAGTGGAATTTCAATATATGAATCGCAGCAAATTTGCGCTTGAGAACCTTTGCAATGATGCATGAGATCTGTTAGATCCATGGAAAACCCATGAAATACATTGAAAATATTTTGGGTCTGGATGAGCAGAGTTCCATTCCTGTTGAACCCTTGCGGCTCTAGTGTTTCTCCCCCATCACAGAGAGGCTGCATTGAAAACTCAAATGAAAGGTTGGCATTTCGGAGCATTTGTGCCCAGATATAGCTGGATTCTCAGGACTGGCTGCGTTGTCATTTTCGGCGCTGATCAGTTCAAGTCATTTGTGACATTGACCTGGCAGGACAGTTCAAAGCGCGGTGGCAGGTGCTACTTCCATGGAAACCATACCTGTTGGACGGCAGCTTGGTAGTTCGAACTTCGAACGACAGGATTTCCACGTGCATGAAGTGGACCTGGATGGCGTGAGATCCTTACCGAGAGTTGCCAAACAGCTGAAGAATGAAGAACAGATGACTGGTGATGTACCCTATTGCATTTACTTGGACGCGGAGTGAAGTACACATTGACCAAAAAAAACATCAAAATTTGCTGAAGCAAAACCTACAGCAGACGGCACAAGAAAAGAGCAGAGACCAGAGACGAGATGTTTTATTGAGCCTGGTAAGCCTAGCCTCCCTGGGCAAAGATGCTTCCCTGACCTTGTAGCCTTCCAGGAAGAGCTGCATTTGACAGAGCTCATCACTCCTGGTGCGGTGGCAGCCGAACTCAAAAGAGATGCAGAAGAGTTGGGGCCTCCCAGCTCAGGTAGCTGCCAGAGAAGGTAAGCCACCTCAATAGCTTCCTAAAGATCTACATAGTTTTTCGCATGTGCCGCACTATCACGCATTACCATCATCATGAGAATAATGGGGATGATAATGATACTCATGGCACTAGGAATAATAGTAATAGTAATAGTAGTAGTTATGATTAATGATAATCATCATCGTCATCGTCATCATCGTCATCGTCATCGTCATCGTCATCGTCATCGTCATCGTCATCGTCATCGTCATCATCGACCGCTTCAAGATGTTGATTTGCTTTGTAAGATCGATAGTATGATAGGCTACCCTGGGTGATACCCTTTATTGACTATTCACTACAAACTGTTTCAATTTGGCTTTTCTTGCAGCAGCGGTAGCTGGAAGATCATTTCCGAGAAGCCTCTAGTTGTTTCCATTGGTTCGAGTATCACAAGGGCCAGCTGGTTTCCGGGCTTAGGGGTTGGAGATGGTTTCATTGCAATCAACAGTTTCCAAGAACGACAGCATCTTGACGATGGGGCAAGCAGAAAGAACAGAAACTTGACATATGAAAAATGTGCGTGTGCGTCATTGATATGGAACTCATCATTGAGTTCAATTTGGTATAATTGATGAAATCGTGTATGTATGGCGTTTAGTACCTAAAGATGGATCAACATGAATCACAGCTACTATTCTCGTTTTGACATTCAATGACCCAACTTCTACAGCTTTCCTACGCCCCCAGGCGAAGAGAAGCCCGAAATGCCTTAGGAGCAAGTTTCACCTTTGAAGCTGAAACCCAAGTTGCTTGCGACTCAGGAGGAAAACTCTCATGAGTTCCTTTTTAAAGGGGGAGAAGCTGCATGGAGCCAGATGGGTGTTTCCAAAAATAGGGGTACCCCAAAATGAATGGTTTATAATGGAAAAACCCTATTAAAATGGATGATTTGGGGGTACCCCTATTTTCGGAAACATCCAGATAGTTGAAAGGTTAGATGTATGGAACACTATGGAACCATGAGTTGAGTTGGATGGACTTGGTTCACTTTTTGATGCACCTTTAAGGAATTGGAGAATGCCGTGGGCTCCACGTTCTCAAAGGAATTATTGGGCGCAACTGGGCATGTTTGAACATGGTGGTCACATGGTGGTCACATGTGGTCCCAGGGGTGCATGCAGGTTGGTTTGTAACCGAAAAAATCATGAGTTATTCTTATTCTGTGACAGCTGATAGTGCTGTTGTGCTTCTCAAAAGCTGACTTTGGAAAATGGAAAGGTGATGGTTGCATATCATGGCTCCTGCCCCTCCCCCATGGTAAATATATGCATATTTGTTTTATCATACATGAAGGATGCATATCTACAATTACATAAGATACCTTGGTAGTTGGAAATTTCAATCAACATCAAGCAGCATCATCCAAATCATTCAAGATCCGTGGCTTTGCAAGTTTCTGCAAAACTTTGATTTGGAAAAATGTAGGCACAGAGGCACCCCAAACTGGTAGAGGCGTAGAGTGCAGGTACGCCTTTCCTTCACCAAAATGGTGTGGTCCTTGGGGTCATCGGATAGCTTCTGGCGATGCTAGGCTTTTTACAGAAACAATCTCCCGGCCGGGATGCAAAGACCAAGGCTGGCAATGATCCTTTTTTGTTGCTGGTGGGAAGGGCGAGTTTTAGCACAGCTACTCGAAGGTGTTTTCCCCCGTTCCAACTCGTGGCAAAAAGATTGTGAGGCGAAAAAAATGGGTAAGCTGGCATCCCACCAACCAAAAGATAGCTCACATGGTTTTTTTCCTGTGCATGCAAAAGTGTGATGGGATGACTTGCCACCTCCGGCAACCTTGGTTGCGGCCTGGACCTATATGAGAAATGCATCAAATCATTTCAAGCGTGCTCCAACAGTTCAATGGGAATGTGAAGGTTAACTTTCAAACAAGATCTTTTTGTGTCAAGGTCACTTGAGCCAAAAGATAGGCTGATTAATGATTAACAATGAAGCAGTTACCAAACAATCCAGCAGATATATACTCCTCTCAAACACAATCTTCAGGCAGCTGTAGACACGTAAAATTGTCCAGATCACACCAGTACCTCCAGAGAATTCCGACAAGTCAATCATATATAAGTCATATCAATCACATTTAAGATTCAAGATCATTATAGACTTGAATACAAAAAAGTGGTTTATGATTTCAATCCCAACAATTAGATTATTTTCATCACTCACATTGGCGCAGTTTGATGTTGGATCATCCCATTTGCCAGGCCGAAACCCTTGAGACCCATCCGTCTGAAGCGCCTGAAGAACCACCGGACTATGCCTGGTGGCCTGTGACATCCATGGATTTTTGTTCATTCATTGAATCTCAGTGGACCTTGGTGTTTTCATGTGTTTTCAGTGTTCTGAGAATTCTGTAATTCATACATATTCATACCTTTTTTTTTCAAACATATGAAGGTGTTTATAATTTATAGGCTTATATATATATATAGGTATTTAAACCAATTCTGCTGGTTCATATATTTCATTAATATGTGAAATACATTGCTCTGGTTTGTGCCGGCCTTGGAGAAAGATGGCTGTGATATCATTGTTTGGTACTTGTTGTTAAGGTGGACCTGGTGGCTGCGGAGATCAAGGATGGATCGAAGGAGGTGACTGTGGGATTTACATACGGAGACTAAGTTGAAGATGTTTTTAAATCACAAAAACTTGGACCCCCCCCCCCCTGAACCCTACCCCCTAAAAAATAGTAGTCAAATAACATACCTCCAAGTATTCCATTTTAATTAGGGCCTAATAGATAGCTATTAGTCACTATTAGGGACTAATAGACAACTAAATTTAATCGGAAAAAATAAGTATCAAATAAGGGTCAAATAAGGCCAAAT
>DF241113.1:0-89045 GCA_000507305.1 Breviolum minutum Mf 1.05b.01
CAACAACAACAACAACAACAAACAACAAACAACAACAACAACAAACAACAAACAACAAACAACAAGCAACAAACAACAAAAAACAACAAACAACAAACAACAAACAACAACCAACAACCAACAACCAACAACCAGCAACCAACAACCACAACAACAACAACAAACAACAATGCAACAAACAACCACAACAAACAACAACAAACAACAAACAACAAACAACAAACAACAAACAACAAACAACAAACAACAAACAACAACAGCACTGGCCAATATCATAAGTCTTAAGTTTGCACAGTTCAACCAACTTTTGATACCTCGGGCGTTTGACTCGTGATCAACTGATCACAAAGCATGTGGGGCCCCATGTGGACAATGGCTAGGATAAGCGTACCACCTTCCATCAACTACACATTGATCTCTCGTTGTATACTATTTGGGTAGGAACCTACTTGCTTTTTCTCCCATAATCATGGAAGTGGAAAATGGCCGTATTTGAAAGGTGAGTACTATTGAAGGGACCCAGTTTTCACTTCCATGATTATGGGAGGAAAGGTACACTATTGATACGATACAAATCAAATTCCCACCACTATTCCCAGCAAATGTCTGAACTCCGCTCCGGCCCTGATTTTTATCCAAGCGGCATCCGCATCTGCTGGTACGTCTTTCTCCTCTGCGTCAGCTGCCCGACATCCTGCAGGGCCTTGGCTTGTGTTGAAAACATGGAACATGGCTTCTGATGCTAAGCTAGAGCAAGAAAAGTGAGACTGGAAACCGGATGAATACGTGCTTTTGCTAGTTTACACCGAAGTCTAGCTTTAAATATGTCAATCTTATATTATTATTTCAATCTTCCGATTTTGTTTAGCCATCTGCTTAATGATGGTCCAGTCCTTTTTTCAGATTGCACCCGTTACCATGCATTGTCTGAACTTTCTCAAAGTGTCCCATTGAGATGTCCAAGTCCTTTCAATCAACTCTGCAGGCGTTGTTTCACCAAAAGATTCAGGTACCTAATCTGGAGGAATCCTGTACTTTATGTTCGGCTGTTTTAGGGTGGAATTCGGATTCCCGTATCCATAGGCCGTATCCATCCATACTGGGTATCCATAGGTGAAGATTCTTACATTTTAGACACTTGAACATGTTGGTGATTGTTCAGTTTGTAAGGCCGAGACCCCATGCAAAGCGACTGATACAAGACACTTCAGCCTCTTCCTGAGACGCTTCGGTTCGACGGATGACGGAAGGAAATGACTTGGTCGGTGAAAATATCCACCTGAAGGATTGAGCGTTTGCGGTAATTTGAGTTGCCGCGTATTGAGTATACTGAATAACGTATATATATATAGATATTATAGATATATAGATTTATAGATACATAGATATATAGATACATAGACATAAAGATCTATAGATATATAGATATATATATATATACAAAATAAATAAAAACAGGTATCTATATGCAAACAACTATTTTTGGTCGTTCAGAATTATAATCCTCATAACACTTGGCACCATCTGTTTTGGGGCAGGGACAACCAAGCACGCAAACCAACAGTGATACTGAATCAAAACTTTCATCTGAGTGTTGGTTCCATCTATTTCACAAAACGTGTGAAAATAACTTGCCTGGAAAACATTAGCGTACCATTATTTTAGGCAATTATGGCTGATTTTAAGGGCAAAGTTGATGGAAATTAACAGCAACTTGTTTTCCAGGTGGAATCCATTTCATCTGAATGCACATTTACCCTCCAGTAAACAAACATAGCAATGGAAAATCCCCATCTTGAATAGGAAATACATCTTCAAATGGTGGATTTTCCATTGCTATGTTAGATTACCGGAGTGTAAAACATCTTGTCCCACACAACCCACGACTCTCACATTCTTATCAAGCATCACCCAGAACCATGTGGCGTAAAGCAAGTTCCAGTCCCGGAATGGCTTCTGACTCTCCTGGAATTCAATGTAAACTCATCATCACACCCATAGCATCCATAGATGGTATATGTACCTACATTTACCATCTTATAAAAAATATATATAAAAGTCAACCATTCATGTAGGTAAATCATCGTAAATATACCAGTCCCACGGATCCTATGGTTCATAGTTTATCCCAACGGACTGGACTCTCGTAGAAAAACATGCTTCAACTGACGACTCCGTGATTCAACTTTCAACATCAGAAAGTGGTTCAACCAATCTTGTCACAAGCCAACCAGGCAACATGAGGTCTCCCGGTAGCCGTCCTATACGATAGCGCATATTCTTCCGTTTTTGGAGGATCTCTCCATCTTTGGACAAGCGGACCTTGTGGAGCAAAATCGGACAAGTCATTTCAAGTCATTGATTCAATTACAGAAGTGCCGAGAGACAGAAAGATCAAACATGAACATGATCTCAACCATTCTAAATGATTTGGTAAGTGCGATCTTTTTGAAGTTGTCTAAAAAGGATGTAAGCAAAGTATGACGTGCCAACACAAAAAAACAAACACATGAAATCATCTCAAACCATAAGAAAAACAAATCACAACAGCCCAACATATCATATCACCACATGGCCTGGGAATATGATTTCATCAATACAATACAGATGGAAGCAAATGTGATCCCTTCACGGTATCAACAAATCATAATACTCGGACGACTTCTTCCATATATTGATAAATAATGGCGCCCGCTGCCTTCTCAAGGCCCTTCTAGAAAGGGTAGCATATATATAACTGTTATTGCTGTGCATTGGGTAGCATCAGGAATGGATAAATTAAATAAATGGTATTGAGATGCACGATTCGTGCTAACCTACAGTCCTACAGTTGAACTAGCTACTGTAATTCCAACTCCGGTATCATAGACATACTGCTTCCTCTTGGAGGCCTTTACAATCACAGTCCCCAAACAAAGAGTATCTGGCCCCAGAAATCTAGTTAGGGGTATAGGGACATTGTGCCCTAACAACTCAACATGTAACAGTAACATCGGCTACTATCACAGCTTGCAACATGACAAACATGCGAACAATCAAGACCCTATAGCACACACACTTGAGAAGTTGTGAAAACAAAGGTTGTTCATCTCTCCTTTTAAGTGCATCTCATTGACGGATTATAGCTTGACATAAGCCATGTATATCAACGCTGAACACAGGAAGCCTGGTCGTTTATACTCTGTCAGGAGTTGCAACGGTATACAACCAATGCCATGATTTATCCAACCCAGATCAAACAATTTGAGAAATATGAAACTGGAAAACCAAGTATGTTCAAAGGGTTGTCCCCCCTGATTTGAACGGCTTTGTTCTATTTTGTTCTTTAGTAAAGCATACAACAATCCGATTTCTACAAGCAAAACTCTTTGGAAAAATACTTGACTCAAATATACACCTTGATCCTTGCTAGAACCACGGGCCCCATCATGGGATTGCTGGGCTGTATGATAGGCTTTCCCATGAGTACATCACTGTAAATGTTGTGACTAACAGGGTTCAATATTATGAGGTCTACCGAGTGCACTGGGATATTCCTTATTATCCTTCAAGATATGTGCTTAGGGTCGATCAACTCCTGGAAATTGGGGATAAACTCATCCCACCTGAAAAAAGGGAATCCTTATCTAATGGGTATGTAAACCCCTATTATTGGGTTGATTTTCCCCTCCCCTACTATATGGAAATAATATAAATAATGGGACTTTAGACGAATCCAGCACATATCTCTAGACCACCTCACATCCAGCACATCCAGCGGTTTCGGCAGCCCCTCAGGTTGCCCCCACATCAAAGCTGCATAGCACATCGCGCTGCAGATCTACTTCTTCCCCTTTACCTTCCTTCACTGTTCTCTTTCCTCGGTTTCGCTGGGAAGAACGGTGTGGTGGTGTTGATGGCAGGAAGGTTCGCATTTGTCTGGTCCAGAAAACCACCTGCCCAAGGGTAAAAACCTCCCCAAATGGCGGGTGGGTAGTAGTAGCAGCGCCAAACGCAACTCAATGCTTATTAGGATTTTAATTCGAAGCATGATTCTGATCTGGCTAAAGCCAATGTGTCCCTGGAAACCCTCCGTTTTCCTCAACAAACGGATCCTGAGCACACCTACTAGGCAACATAAATTTCCGAACCGATGTGTCAGGCATTACACTCAGTGACTACCTAGAAACAACTGTAGAAAGTGTCTAATTCATTTCCAAATACATATACATTTGGTTTACAAATTATATATACATGCATATGTACACATTCCGGATACCCCTTAAAACGCTCTTTCTAAGTGGAATTAGCCAAATTTTGCAGTCGACATATCAACCACTCACATTGTCCAGAACGTATCACAAAATCAAAGCTGAAGCAGTTCGAAGACCCTAACTACTTGGTGGGTTCAACCCATCTGAAAAATATTAGTCAAATTGGAAATCTTCCACAAGTAGGGATGAAAATAAAAAATATTTGAGTTGCCACCACCTAGCTAACTCTGGGACGTCTGATCTCATCAAAATGAATCTGTTTCAAACTCCTAAGCGCCTCAAGATACCCCCCTGTTAGTAAAACCTTCAAATCTTCAAAGGCTCTGATTTTCCCATCCATCATGTCCTGCAGGTTTTGTGGAAAATGTCTGGGAAATATGTCTAAACTTTGGAGATCACAAGATTTATGGAAAAATGCAAGCAATCGAATCTCAACAATGATTGCTATCCGTCCGTTGTTTTGATGTCTCAAAGTTGGAGGAGTTCCAAAAACAAAAACATCTCGGCACAAATGTCCTCATGGAAGACATAGCTCATTGCTTGTTGCTTAAAATTCAACAAATTGCTCTAAGGGAAGTAGCAGCTAAAAGCAGAGTTGTTTTGAGAATCCAAACATTTGGCGCGGCCGGTGGAATCTGGAATCTGGAAAGGGAAATGTATTCCCAAATGTGGCATTCTATTCAGGCAGCATGACCTGCATATTTCCTCGTGGTCTAGCCGCGGAAAATCTTCAGGGTCATAACCCATAGGACCCATGTATGGTATATTTACCTACATTTACCATAAAACTTAACTAAATGTAGGTAAATATACCATACATGGATGGTATGGGTAATACAGAAATGCAATAAACCCAACAAGAAACAAATGAACTCATCATCACCACTATCACAAGACCATTCTGCCAATTGAGCAGTGATCAGGACCCCTACATTCATGGGCATTCAATACGCCATTGTAAGGATCTCTATTAACCAACTACTTGTAGTATACTGGAATGTCACCATGGTTTTGAACACTGCTCACTTGATATAAAAATACGTAAAAATCGGGGTGTTTCACCACTCCTCCATACCCAGCCCTCCCCTCCTCCCAGCCATCAGCATCCTTCACTGGACGCTCGTTGGCGTCCAGGTCCGGTTCGGGTGCAGGCGATGCACCTGGACGATGGGAACAGTTGGTGTTTCGTGTCCAACAGCTCCACTTTGGAGGATCATCCCAGTTAGGTTCAGTGGTTAAGAACCATGGCGATCGGTTTCGTCCCCAAGACCTGGGGTTGTTTTAAGGACCCATTCCAAATGGCCGAAATTCGTGGCGCCTATAAATGGGGGTGATCCTAACCACGTATCCAAGTCCTGCGATGATCCTCCAAGCAGGGGAACCTACGATTGTTGCAAATATAGATACCCTCCCTGCCCAAAAGGAGATTATCGTAGTCGGTGCGAAGTGTTAGTTTTAGAGAGGGTACATAAACAAAACAGCCATAAACAAACAACAATAATCATCTATATATAATTATGTGTACAATAAATACATAAATATATATTATATACATTTATGTATATATGTATATATGTATACATGTACATATATGTATATATGTATATGTGTATATCCTACCGTTGCGGTCACCATTTAGTCACAAGACTTCCATACTCCAAAAAGGCTCGTTTCATGAACATCTGGGACCCCAAGGTGCAAATCAACGGCCAAAAACGATTCGAAGATCTGGGTAAATTTGAACCCTGCCCCGGCATCTTCTTCTCAAATACCCTCCCTAAAACTAACCTAGAACCCAAATGACCCGTGTTTTGATTGGAAATTCGGCCTTGTTTTGGAGGGTTAACCTTCAATAATAGAGGTCAGTTGGGTTCCAGGAACATATAGCACCTGAAAATCGGGGCCCCCTGGAAAAGAAGATTCCTATTGGAAACCACCATTTTTTGAGGCGAACTGTTAGTATCAGCGAGGCAATTTGTTTGAAAAGAGGCTCTGTTTCTTGGTTTGTGCAGCTCAAAAAAAAAACATCTCACTTTCCACTTCCACTTCCATTCCAACGACGTTTTGTTTTTGGTGGATCCAACTTGTTGTACCCCGAAATCGTAGATATCTGGTTGGTGATTTCAACCCATCTGAAAAATATTAGTCAAATTGGACATCTTCTCCAAATAGGGGTGAAAATAAAACATATTTGAAACCACCACCTAGCCTATTTATGGGACGTCTCCAAGCTACTTTTATAGGGGTGAAATACTCCAGTTACATCCTGTACCAGCAGGACATCCCAGTTGTTCACCCGCGAGTTCGGTGGCTTCGGATGGTTTTTTTTCGGGGCCATGGATGCTAAACCAAGATCGCCAGAGTATCCTTTCCAGGTGGCGATCGTTAATGATGCATACCGCATATTTGGTTTTTCCAAACAACCAGTTTTTTGATGGTTGTTTCAATTGGATGATGAACCAAAACATTAGATAAAAAATGGGTGGAAATCACCACTTCCATCCATTAAACAATGGTTGTTTAGGGTACCAGGTAGTTCATACATTTTGAGGATCAACCTTCTGAAGGTTTCGTGCGCCAACGCCCAGCCTTCATCCTCCATTTCCTCCCTTTCCGCCATGGTGCAGCTACGGTTTTGAAACAGGTCAGCTACAAAAGAAACCGTGCTTTTCTTATCAGTTCTTTTTCCAGAGACATTCAAACTGGAAAAAAAAACATCGTTTGAATCGTTTGTTTTGTTTTTACACAAGCACACTAGGAAAATAAATGAAAGAAAGGAACGTTCTTTGAAAGAGGTTTTGTGCTTTTCTTCTTTTTTTCTGACTCAGCAGTACCGATCAGGTGTTCTGTCAAATCAAACTGAGGTTGTCTAGTCTGCCCTACGCCAAAAAGGATCAAACAAGGTTCATTTTGTTTCTTGTGATTTCATATGGTTTCAAAAATCTCAGGACGTGTCACTGTGTCGACTGTGGTGCCCACTCGGGCAATGTCTCTATCATGAGCCTTGTGAAATGTTAACAATTTCCAACCAGTAGCTGGATGACAAAAGTCCGCATATCTAACTCTCATGCATGGATGACTTGGTACCCTTGGACCCCAAAACCATGAAATTTGCCTTTTTTACACCCTCAATATATGGCTTATAACCCCCAAAAATGAAGGTTGTGGGTTCCCATGGTACCAGTAGTGTTCTATCATTTCGATTCATTTCGACAAACTCTCTGCGATTTGCTTTGAGCAATGACATTTCATCGCAACATAGGGCATACTTCATGGAAATTCTGAACGAGAACTTTCTATGATTAACCGGCTGTCTTTGCAAACATCTAGTTGCAGTACATTCAAACATAAACATCTGCTGTAGCAACGAGCAGATTCAGCATGTTCTATCCAAATGAATCGATTTACAAAAGAAAATTGAGCAATTCTTTACCCCAAGTCTGCACAGGAAAAGTTTCCCTGACAATGTTGACAATTGGAAGGTCATCATCTAGTTCACTTATCCTAGTGGCCCTTGTACATATATTTTATTCAATTCCATGTTGCTAGTCATACCTACAAACAGGATGAATGGATCTTGACCTCCTCATGCATGCCCCAGTTTTTCTTTGAAACCGAACCCCACAAACGAACGGCCACAGCGGAAGGACCTTCCCCGGCGGACCCAGCGGACCCGTCCTCGGAATATTCAAGGAGCTGCCGTGCGATGTGTTGCCAATCCTTGGGTCGATCAAGGAAGGCGAGGAAGTTGGAATCCGGGAGGTCACCCGTTGTTTGGGAACGTGTGCCGTTGTTTTTTTTCCAACAGCTCCGACTTCCTTTTTTTTTTAGGGTGAGAAAAACCATGGGATGTATGTGTGTAGTTTGCAACATCTTTTTCATAGCTGGATATTTTTCGACTGAATACATTTGAATAGATTTTTGTCGCAACAACTATTCACATCATACAGATCAGGTACTGTAATCAGGTCACCCCAGATGGAGCCTCCATGTAGGGAATATTTACCTACATTTCCCATTGAATGTGGCCATGTTTCACCAAATGTAGGTAATTAATCCATACCTGGATTCTATGGGACATGATTAGGGTAACATCAATTTCAAAACTTGCACTGGCACTGAACCGAAGTCACAAACACATACCCACACTCACGCCATCCCTGTGCCGAATCTCCTGTCGGAAGGCCGTAAGGGTTGTTTAAGCCATGGAATTCTACGCATATCAAGTGGACTCCAGGTGCAATAATGCTTTAACCCCCGCCACCCCAACGCATTGGAAAGAAGTGAGCAGTGATCAAAACCCACTGTTTCAGTGACATGACATGAACCATAAAGTCGTCATCCTGGTAAAAGTTAAGGTTCCAGGATCCTGATTTCATGGCTTATGCATGCTTATCATACTCATGAAATAATCCTGGAATATAACTGGGTAGTATTTCATCCCCCCAAAAAAAAACCTGGCCCAACCGGTGGCCCTTGACGCTGTGACGCTGTGACTTGACAGATTTTGAGCTCACGACCCATTCGCTAACATAGCCCGTCCATTCCGCACCTTAGAAAGTGGTAAAAACTGTGATGGAGATGGTTGAGGCTATATTTTTATGGCTAGTCAACCTACCCCCACCTAACGTACCCCACCCAGAAATCAGGGTTTAATAGCTGGCCTTAATAAGGGAAACTGATCATGATATATTCTTGCAGAATTTACCTTCACGTGATATACACTTCCATAGACAGCGTATATTATAAGATGAAGATAGAAGACACAAACGTTTGGACATAATAGATAGCTTTGGTCTGTATAAATATATACGATTATACCTGGACCTTCCAAAGGGTGGCACCCCTTGGAAGGTGCTGGTATATGTGAAGGTATATGAAGTTTTTTCAGCATCGCTTGGGTAGAGGACTTTGAAGATCCAAGGTACTTCCGACACATGTTGCGGCTAGGCTTAGATACTGTTGATGGAAGAAATCCTGCACCACCTGGGATGTGTAAAACCCTATAAATAATGGGATAAACTACCTATCAACTGGTGCAGGATTTCAGCCATCAACAGTGTGTCTCAACAACGATTGGAGGAGGCACATCATCCGCTGTTGAATATTGATCTAAATGTCGGCAAAAATGGAATACATGATCTCTATTGTTCATGTTGAATGGCATCAAAGATGTACCCACCCCTTTCATTTTTGTGGTCTTCATTTCAGGGCAAATCATCCAAAAGAATCCGGAGTCCCATCAGTGTCGGAGTCTTGATCATGCTTGCATGGAAACACCCGCAGAAAACTAATAACTAACATGTTGAACCCAAAAATGAAAATTTGGAAGATGTTTTCTCCTTTTCTAATGGGTAGTGTATTTTCAGGTTTCACACATTTGTTTTCGAGGGGGGTATGTTGTTTGATATGTTTGATACAGGTCAGGATAGATCACCAAAGTCCAAGACACCCCAGGATTCTAAGGCGTCTCGAAGACTTTCGACCTCACCAAACGAGCTTGAGAGATCAAAAGATAGCATTCATCTCAATATGCAACCACCAAAATATCATCTGTAATACCTAGATTTAGATGAAAACAAACATTCAACAAACACTTCAGGTACCTAAAATGGAGGTACTCACCTATATAAGCTGTATGTAAGGGTTATGTAAGGGAAACCCCACCCCCAAAATAGATAAAATAGCCTTATAAGGCTCAGTACCTCTATTTTAGGTACCTGAAACTTTTGGTGAAGCATTGCGTATTTTTTGTTATCTAAATATCTATATACATTACCCTATACTTAAAACATCCTACAAACTCTATAGAGAAAAATGCCATCCACCAGCTTTTTGGCACCCGACTCCAACGTCTGAAAGGCCATCGGCCTTGGAAAATCAGCCCATCATCATGTTGGTTAACAAGGGGAAACAACATGGCTGCTGTTTTCTTGAAGCAAATCATGGTTGATGTTTATTTCGGTTTATAGTAGTACTTAGTATGGCATATGTTGTTTGTTTGTTCAATGGAGATTTGACCAAATATGTATGTATATACATATCTTAGCAAATCATAAAGATACCATAGGTACTGTCGGTTTGTTGTATCAACAAAGACGTAAACGCCTGATATTATAATTCAAAAGCTTGGAAGGGAAACAAAACTTTGTCTCGACTGTGAAGAAGGGTTAGTTACCTGTCGCTTCACACCCACTAAAGCTATGCACACAAAACCAAAATCAAGAAAAAACTGGCAAACTTAGAACAATGACGGCCGCCATGACGGCCGCCATGACTGGGCCGTCCATGATACACATACACCAGCTCCAAATGTAGATGGCACCATTTTTGTTCATCATTGTTTTATCAACAACTTCAACTAAAACACCACTTCTTCGGAGGTGGATTTTCCACCTCCCATAACTGCTCCTCCTTCCAACTGATCCCACTCCCTTTTGTCGCGAAAAATCAATCAACTCCCAGGTGCTAAGAGTTTACGTGCGTCTCTGACCTTCAGGGACCGGTCATGTTGGGATGATGAACCAAGGGCTAGAACCCCTAGGAACCCCTGGGATGATTACCCCTTAACAAATAGTATGGGTGAAACACCATTATCTACCACCATCCAACCAAAAAATCGGTGGTAATTTTCGTAATTCTCATTTCAAAGGGGTTACACCCAAGGGTTCCTAGTTAAGTCTTTTGAATGAAGAGATTACCAGTATCATGATATCATAAAATGCTGAGATCTATTGCTTGCTTAGACGAATGAATCGGCACCTACTTGGTACCAAGTAAATACAATAAATATGTACATATATAGAATATATGTATGTATGTGCATATCTAAAGCATCTAACGTACATGAACATGTTCATTATATGTCACTGCTAAGTTGACACAAATATATATATATATACATATCAAAAAAACAGATTACACACCTCATACATGGATACACTCTCGTTCTGTCACATAATGATACATAACCTCACTTCAACAAAATTTGGACAATTAACACCCTCCTGGATATAACCTCACTGAATCCTCTAAAACAAACATTTCATACCGTTGGTTCTCTGCCACAAAACAAATCGGAGAAATGATGTCAGAAAACAACCCACCGGGACCAAGGTGTTGAGATTCGCTGGTGCACCTCAAGTGTCCGATCTTTTTGAGGCGGCTTCACCTGTGCATGCCGCAAGGGGACTCCCCGGAGAAATTTGATGGAAATTGTGGAGCATCATATGGAAGTTTCTCAGCAACAAATCATGGAAAAAAATCTCAGAAAAAATATCCATGGGGGAAAGTTAGCGAATTTGAAAGGTCAAATTCCATTCATGATCGATCACCTTCTTGACCAAACCCCAATCGCCGTGAAAAACCAGCGATTAAGTGGCCAAAAAACAAACCGATGACCTGACGACTCGATGTAGAAAGCTCTAACAATCCCGATAAATACAGCACAGGAACTACTCACAATGCTTCATTCAACGCCCATCATAAGACAACAACAACAACAACAACAACAACAACAACAACAACAACAACAACAACAACAACAACAACAACAACCACAACCACAACCACAACCACAACCACAACACAACGACAACGACAACGACAACGACAACGACAACGACAACGACAACGACAACGACAACGACAACGACAACGACAACGACAACAACAACAACAACAACAACAACAACAACATCGACGACGACAACGCAATTGATCTGCACGCAACTTCCCGAGAGCCTTAGGAGCAGCAAAGCGACGCATGAAGGCCTCATAGCTCCCAGTCACGTGTCGGAGAAGCGAGGTGGACATTGTAGATACCACAATTCCCTGATGTTTAGCATGTTCGCTCATGTATCCTCATGTCATTTTAGTCGTTGTGGTCGTTGTTGTTGTCGTCGTCGTTGTCATCATCGTCATCATCGTCATCATCAACGACAAGCCGCGGCTCTCTACATCAAGCTTCTTGACTCCGTCATAGCATTTTTCTGAAACGGCGAGGTTTCGCCTTTGGATTTTGGATCTGCGACTTGCTTCCTGAGCTGCAAGGAACACTTTGGTTCCCACAACTTTTAGGTGGATGATATTCCTAGTGACCTTCGTCTGGTGTTCCACCAGACCCAGCAGTTCAATCAGTACAAGGTGTCTTGTGCACTCTGTGAATTTTTTCGAAGCAGCGACGGTTTGAGTTTGGCAACGCTTGTTGCATTTTCAGCTAC
Source organism: Breviolum minutum Mf 1.05b.01 (assembly GCA_000507305.1). Classification (NCBI taxonomy): domain Eukaryota; class Dinophyceae; order Suessiales; family Symbiodiniaceae; genus Breviolum; species Breviolum minutum. The sequence goes on from DF241113.1 coordinate 12,476, forward strand.
CCAAGCATGACATGTATCTAGATGCCAGTGTTTTTTTGTTTCAGAAGATTTAATGAGCAAAGATGTGTGCAGTTCAGCGCTCTTTTGTGGGCGCGAAAACCCATCTACCGTGCAGCTTCTATTGTAGCGTCATGGACTCATGGACCTTGGACGCAAGCGTCCAGTTTCATCAACCACCTCAAAAATCCTGAAAGAAATTTCTAGATTTCGAATGAGTCAGTTTAAACCCTAGGGATACAATCACCTTTTCAAAATCCTTTCAAATGATGAGCAAGAGGTGTCTATAATCACCGAAACGAAATGGAAGGTATTTACTGTAGCATGAAACCATTCTCAGTTTCGGTGTGCCAGGATTTTTCAGGGAAACAATTTCAAACATACCGTTGGAGAATTGTCAATCCTTGGATGTCACAAGATCACATCCTTGGATGTCCCAGGACGGAAGTTAGGATCAAAGGTTGGGATCAGTGGGTTATAACTTATAACCCCCCAAACCAAAATCCCATTTATAAGTACTTGGTAGGTGAAATAAGCCGTTTACTAAGCGTTGATTCTAAATTCCTGGGACATCCAAGTATAACCCGGTACCCTACTAGGGTGTCCGTGGAAGTGATCGTAACTAGCTAGTTAGTTAGTTGGTTTATAAATGTTTACAACCTATTTATGGGACTTACAACCTACTTTTATAGGGGTTATAATCCAGTCACTGAGTACCATGGACATCCCAGTAATATATCCCATTTATAAGTAGGTTATATTCCATTTACTAACCATTTACTAACGTTTTGGGATATCCTACTAGCTGAAGAAATCCCAAACAACCACCGTTTGAGTTTGGATGTATGAAAGCCTATAAATAATCAGCTACCCTCTAGTAAACTAACATAGCAATGGAAAACCACCAGTTTTAATAGGAGATACATCTTCAACTGGTGGATTTCCCATTGCTATGTTGGTTTACCGGAGTGTATCTATCAACTGGTGAATGATTTCTCAAGGCATCAACAGTACCAGTAGTACTGACGTCACATCACGAAAAAAAATCATGAAGGCCCATAAACACTTCTATGCTTTGCCTCATTTTCAGATCTGCCGCCAACAAACCTAAAATTCGCCTGGCCGGTGGACATCTCAACTCTTCAGGCTGAATTCCGGCGTTTTTTTTCGACATGTTCGACACGCTCACAAAGGCCCAAAAAAAGTGGACGGAACATTCCATGTTATCTAGTTGCTGGTTGAACCACCCATCTCAAAAATATGCTCGTCAAATTGGATGATATCCCCAAGTAGGGGTGAACATTAAAAAAATCTTTGAAAACACCAACCGGTTATTCGTCCGTAGAGTATTGTGTGCGCCTGTGTTTGTGCTTGCTTGTGTTTGTGTTTGTTTTTGTGAATCTCTACCACACAGACATATTTTGAAACGAGATCTTGTACAAGGTCGAAAAAGGTTCACCAAACTGATGATCCCTGTCAACAAAAGCAACGTTGAAACAAATCACATTAACACACGTCGAAAGTGACTTTCAGCAGGGTCGGGTAAAAAGCCGATATCAATATCATAGAAAGTCATAAACTGCTAAACAACAAACATCGTCTATGAACTATATATAAACCTGAATTGATGCTCATCTTGGAAAATCATCCCCTCACCAAACCACAATTTCTTTTGTTTTTTGGCGGAGCGGGGGGGGGGGTGCCCACGGAAGCCTTGGCGTGGGGCTTCCAATAACTTGGCTCCTGGATCCATGGGACGAGCTACATGAAATTCCCCAGACAAAATCAACAAATTCATGTGGGTAAATTTGTTTGGAATACATGGATTATATATTAGGGATAAGTTGTTTGTTACATTATCTTTCATGATCGTTGGGGTGAAACTCAACATGATCCAAATAATTCAGGGATGTTTCGTCATGGAGTGCAAAGAATCAGCAATTGGCAAGCATCATATGAAGTGCTGAAACTCATGGTACAACACCCTAATCTGGTTGGTGCTTTCAACCCATCTGAAACATATTATTCAAATTGGAAATCTTCCCCAAATTGGGGTGAAAAAAAAAATATTTGAAACCACCACCTAGTAATTTATACAAAGATACATTCGCTTATTGCTCCCCAAGAAGGATGGACTGTTCTTTGTGAGTTTCCCAAGGTAATCAACTTCTCGAAAAAAATGCCCCGAAAATCCTATCGTTTCCAACGAATCTCTGTTGACGGCAAAAATATACCGAGTTCAGAAACCTACACTGCCTGAAACTAACAGTTCGCCCCTAAAAATTATGGTTTCCAATAGGAATCTCCTTTTCCAGGGGTCTATTTTGAGGGGATATGTTCGTTTAAGGGAGGGTACTTCATTTTTCCGGATTTTTTCTTTATAAATCCTTAAGCTGAAATGAATGTTTCGGCCATTTTGGGTAGGATTCCCTTACCAGAGGTGGTGGTTGAACCCAACCCATTTGAAAAATATGCACAAGTCAAATTGCATCATTTCCACAAAAATCGGGGTGAAAAGAAAAAATCTTTGAAACCATCACCCAGCTAACAAATTGGTATATCCCTAGTTAAATAGCTAAATCCCCACTTAAAAAAACGTTTGATACCTTCCTGGAACTCCAAACAACCCAGATTTTTTGATGGTTGTTTGAATTGGATGATGAACCAAATCATTACATAAAAAATGGCTGTTTCACCAAACATCCATTAAAAAATGGTTGTTTACTGGGATGTTCATGGTACTTAGTAACTGGATTATAACCCTATAAAGGTAGGTTGTAAGTCCCATAAATAGGTCATAAACCAACTTACTAACGAATCGTTACGAAACTCACTTGCAGCCGGACACCCTAGTAGGGTACCAGGTTTTGGGGTGACCAACCAACCGGCAGGAACAGCCCCCGATCCAATCACTCCTTTGCCCTCTTCGTACCGCCGCTTTGGAGATCGAGATTTTGGTGATAACAACCGCGGACCTGGAAGGACTGCCAGACACGAAAGAGGGCATCAAATGTGGATAAATTTGATCCAGATTTACCAGATTTGATCCAATTTTTAGTACCTTTATACAAGTGTTTGCACTATAATTGCTTGAGTTGGCAAGGTCCAGGCGTAAAATTCATGGTTTCTTTTCGCCTCTTTTGTGGGAAGAAAATTCCAATGGTGACAATCAATGGTGGCTCCACGGAGCCTGACCCTCCAGAGATAGATGGGCTTGGTGTCCCATAAACATTGTGGAGGGGGTTTCGTCACTGGTCAAAAATCAGGAAATAAATGGAAATACTGTTGATGGTTCTGAAATCCGGTAAAGTCACCAGTTGAGGGAAAGGTAGTTTATCCACATTATTTACAAGGCTTTATATACATCCCAGGTGGTTGTTTGGGATTTCTGAACCATCAACAGTATGGTAAACATGGATATTATATGATACAGTATTACCCATACCATCCATGCATGGCATATATGTTCAAACATTTGGTGAATTTTTATATGGTAGATAATGTATATCATACCAAAAAGATCATTCGCCAAAAACGACGCATTTGTTTGCTTGTGGCATTGCTGGGGGGAGACCTCCGCCCCTTGGCAAACAATGTCACGCTCATCATGTATACATGAAAATCATCCAGCACCGAAGCGCCCAATGTCTTTCCATTGTCATCTTCGGATTGGTTTGGATCACCACCATCGCCATCACTACCATGACCAGCATCATCATAGTCGGCATCTAATCACCTAATCATCATCTCATCATCTAAACATCCAATCATCTAACCATCTAATCATCAAATCATCTAAATCTAATATGAATAGTAATAATAATGATAGTCATCACTATCAGTCACTATCATCATCATCATCATCATCATCATCATCATCATCATCATCATCATCATCATCATCAAGCAACATTTAACTCCATCCGTTAAAAAAAAAACGTGGGTCCACCCACCGTTTTTAGCCGAGCCCAAGACACCGGAAAAAGAGGTTCCACGAAGTACCGAGGTCGAGGCCACTCGACATAAAGGACATGGCATGGATCGACGCAACATCTCGGAGGAACACCTGGCAGTTCGTCGGATGTTTTTTTTGTTTCTTTTCCACAAGCAAAAAATTGGGAAAAACCGAGGGAAAACTACGGGAAAATGGGAAAACTCCAGGGAAAACTACTGGAAAATGGGAAAACACCCAAGGGAAAACTATTGGGAAATGGGAAAAACTACTCCAGGGTTTTGAATAACTACTTGAAGATGCTTCAGAAATTCCCGAAAAGAATCCAAAGCTGTAAACTACTGTTGATGGACGAAATCCTGCACCACCTGGGATGGTTAAAACCCTATAAATAATGGGATAATCGTCGTCCTTGGTGGTGCAGGATTTTGTCCATCAACAGTATGTGATGTTTGTTTCCCAAGAAAATCGGCATGTCCTGATATTTCTTTGGACTTTCTCGGTCCAAGGAGTGAAGACTTCAATATACATGATATTCAATAAACATGTTCCCTTAGAATCCAAACCCGATGACAAGGATTTACAACACTTGTTGGCAAACCATGACGTTCATATCCCGGATGTACTGGCTAGTACTATCAGCTGCGCAGCTCTGTACCTGCAAAGTGCTAGCATTTTACTCTGGGCAGCATCTCTGCTAATAGCAAAAGCAACATGAAGCAGAAGTATCTTGTTCAAATATGAAGCAAGTTCTGCAAGGATCTTACATAATATACATATATGATTAAAAATGATCAACAAAAATACAATCAAACACTTACAGGATATTTCTATGCCGGCCAAGCAAGTGTGTTTGGTGCAAGTTCCGACTCTAGCAATAGCCCGAAGGCATGACTTTCAGATCTCATTTGAATTCATTTGATATTTTAGAAATCTTTGGAAAGTGTGCTTCGATTCTACTCTATCCTTCAGGTGTCTTGGGGCCGTTTCACGGCTTGGGGCAAATCTGACTGTAACGACTTTAGAATCAATACACCATGATTGGTTCAAACTCATTTCTCAATCAAAAAGGCAGCACCAAAAGTGTGTCAAACATCTGAATTCAACCTCAATCAACCTCAATCTGAAATCAACCTCATCCCAAGGGGCCCTCACCATTTCCATCCATTTCCCCATATTTCCCTCAATGACTCCCCCAGGTGCCTGGAGCAGAAGATATGATGACAATTCAGCCACAAATCAAACTCGCAATTGGTGTCATCTTGACAAATCCAACACCTCCACAGCTGCTGTTTTCCATTACCCAATCAAATGAGAAAAATCTGGGAAAAATGCCAACCTGTTGGGCTACCCTAAAATTTCCAGCAGCAATGAAAAAACCACTATCAACACAGGGGTTATATTAAGGGCGTAGTATTGTAGGAAGTTATGAGGGAGCTGGGCCTGCGACCGGGTAGGGTGGGCCCCAAGGGTGGTTTTCCCCCCACATTTTCCCTTCATGAAAAGATTGGTGTAAATTTATATTTCATATGAGATGCGAACAACATTATCGAGAAAACACCATCAGCAAAGCAGAAGGTCCTGTATTGCTCATGAAGGTTTGGTAAGCAGCTGGAATGGTCAAGACTGCTTCTTGCTACTCTGTTCATCCACTAATCTTGCCGGATGCTCACATATGTATCAACTAATATTCATAGCACAGGAGCCTGAATCATTCAAAGAGGATCCGAAAGGATGTCCAGTACCTAAAGCCTAAAGCTGCACTTCATTCATGTTGATTGCCTAATCTACCAACTATCTATCAACAATATGTAAACAAAAATATACATAGATCACTATCACTATCACTACGACTACCCTCCAGGAAATTAACATATCCCACCTGGGGAAAAGGAAAATGATCTTCAAATATGCCTTTATCAGAGGATATGTTAATTCCCTGGAGGGTATCACCATCACTACGTATCACTATCTCTATCTCCGTTTACATCTATTCTACCTTTCCTTGGCTTGGTCGTTGCATGGTGCTCGACGATCCTTCGAGGGAAAACTTACCACCATGATCATAGGGAAAATGACGGTACCCTTTGGGATGGGAGCCCCTTATTAATCATCAACCCTAATATACACCTTATATAGATTTATATAGTGGGTATCTATTCGGTATATCCCTCCAACAGGGGAGGTTTAAACAGCTAGGGGCCCTCCATCCCAAGGGCACCACCATATTCAATGTGGCCGCTTTCAACCAGGAAACGGCCACACTGAGCACTTTCACCTCCTCAATGAGCTTCTCAAATAGTCTACACCAGGTTCATTTAATCACACAGTTGTTTACCTATGACAGAATGGATGGTCAAAACTTTTGCATATATACCGTACCTGAGAAACGAAACAAGGATAATGGGAGTAGTTGGAAGATCATCCCTGATACAAAGCCGTGTTGACTCAAGCTGAATCCATGTTTATCAAGGGTCATTACTTCATGCACTATTGTTTTCGGGAAATCCCTAAAAATTACCACACATTGCATCAACTTTGATTTCCCCAAAAGATACTGTTGATGCAAGCACCAGTTGATAATATAATATGGTAAATATCCCATTATTTATAGGGTTTTATACATCCCAAGTGGTGCAAGATTTCTTACATCAACAGTAGGTCCCATTTAATGCCCCTGAAGATTAACATGGAACATAATCATGGAGGTTTGGAAGATCATGTTCCTTTCCAAATGGGTGATTTGTAGGTTCCATGTTAATCTTCCCGGGTGTAATGCCCCCCCTGTTCATTTGCAGCTATGACACTTGTTCTCTGCATAGTCATTGAACGATGACTCCACCTTGACGCGGTTGAAAAAAAAACACTCGGTTCCACCTCTTTTTTCAGCTTCAGGGTACACCCTGGAGGATTAACGGATTAGCATGGAACCTACAAATCACCCATTGAGAAAGGAAAATCATCTTCCAAACATCCATGATTATGTTCCATGTTAATCTTCAGGGGTGTAGGTCACATCAGGTTCCGAAATCCGCTTAAAAAAAACACTTAAGATTCCTGTAAACCCACTAGTAAATAATGGGTGGATCAAATTATCTATATTAACTGGTTGGTTAGCAGGATTTCTGATTTATCAACCGCAGGACGATTTCAATATTGCTCATGAACATCACTAATACTGTTGATGGAAGAAATCCGGCAAGCACCAGGTGATATGGAAAATATCATATTATTTACATGGTTTTTATACATCCCAGGTGGTTGTTTGGGATTTCTGAACCATCAACAGTAGGTGCCGTTTGATGCCCCTGAAGATTAACATGGAACGTAATCATGGAGGTTTGGAAGATCATGTTCCTTTCCAAATGGGTGATTTGTAGGTTCCATGTTAATCTTCCGGGGTATAACTTTCACCAACTGGAGTCATGTCAAAATGCATGTCTTGTTGAACGTGGACTTCAAGGGCTGCAAAAACTCTTACGACGTCCATTGAATCCTGGTTGTTTAATAGGGATCCTTATAATGGTTGAATATAATGCCCACATAACTGGGTAGGATTTCATCCCCTATATACAACAAATGAATAAATAAACAGTTTTCTTTCATTGCTCACTTGTGTCAACCCCAATTACAAAAAGGTTTGGCTCTTGGCTCCCACACAACTTACGTCAACTCAGCAACTTCTCGCGGAAAACTAATCTTTTGCCAAAGGGACACAAGCATCCTTTACCTTGTCAAATGGCCTTGAATTGGTTGTCAACGTTGCGTTGGTTTTCAGGCATTCCGCCAGACATGATGAAAGGTTAGTGCACAAAACCTCAACAACATGGTTTTCTACTATAGGTCCCAGGTTTAGAATATAAAATTGATACCTGATGAGAATCTAGGGATTTCAGCCCATCTGGAAATTCGATATGTCATGTGTTCATGAACTTGGACTTTTTCCCCGAGTAGAGATGAAAATAGCAGATGTTTGAAACCACCTGGACCTAGTAGTCCAAGAACTTTCGGTGAAGAAGAGGGGTGTTTTTCTTCAGTAGAGCACAATAAAAAGATATTATATACACTATATAAAAATAACCCTGGAAGCCAACCATCACTAAAACAAAAGGTATATAGTTCCTTTTGGATGATGATAAACCTTACTACAAAAATGGTGGTTTTTAAAACCAACCTACCAAAATAAATGGCGGTTGGACTTCCAGGGAGAATGTATGCGGAGGAACCTTTGCGCCACTTGGGATTGATGCCTTTGGCAGAAATCTCCGATGGCACATGACTTGTTTAATCTCTACGCATTTGTGTGTGTGTGTGTTCAGCTGAAGCTGAAGAGTTATTGCATTTAAAATTATGTTCTGCCTAAAGGAGATGATTTGCAAACTATGGGTACTACAATGTACTAACTCAGATGCGCCGCATGTATCCGATTGTTTACTTACATGATTTCGGTGAAACATCTCCACATGAACCAGGGATTTCATGGCGGCTTGGTAAATATGCCCGTTTTCATGGGTTTTCATATCCAGCTACATGTTCATCCCATGTGTTTTTTTTCGTCGTCTCTCACGGGGACTTGAATCAACAGCCGGCACCCTTCACTCCCATAACTGGTTGGTGGTTTCAACCCATCTGAAAAATATGAGTCAAATTTGATCATTTCCCCAGGTAGGGGTAAAAATAAAAAATATTTGAAACCACCACCTAGATAATCATGGTTCAGTGAAAAATGGGATGTCGTTTCCTCCAATATTCGGTTCCTTTCATCTTAGGGGCCCAATTTTCCACTGAACCATGATCTATGGGAGGCTTTATGTTTTGTCAATCTACTCCAGGAAAGTTTCGCCTTAGAAACGCCTGGAAACGCCCAGGTAGGGGACTTGAATCAACTTCCGGTTTTGTCTCCACCGCGCCTATTGATGATAATGGCATGGTTATTTTTTCCCACAGCAATGACCGGTCGTAGCTCACCATCCGCCTGGAAAGTTGCACTTCACATTGTTTCACGTTGAAAAAAGCCTTCAACAAAACGTCAATTGTGCCTTGGGACATTTCGCAATAATTAGGACATGTTTGAGGTGTTCTTCCTGTGGCATCCTCTTGTAGATTTGGCCGTGAATCAAAGCCAATCAATTTTTTTAGATCCTAGGATTCCATAGGTACCGAATCTGTGGGCGGCAACATGTTTCCGAAACATGTTTTTTGGGGACAAATCTGCAACCTTGTAAGCCAATGTGTTGGGACCCCTGGCCTTTTAAGGACGGCACCCCTTCAAAAAGGACCAGGTAGAAATGCCAAGTGTCCTATTTTTTTGGGCAACTTTACCCCTAAAACCCAGCAATCCAGTTGCCTTAAAAATAGGGCACCAACGGCTTTCCAGGTGCATAGAAATGCCATGATAATTCCAATCCAGGTAGAAATCTGTTTCAGTTTCACCGGGTGTCAACTTGATGTCATCCGTTCGGCCTGCACCAAGGGTTGAAGAGATTGACCATCATGAACGTCCTCCGCGTCGAAGTTACCTGCCCCCCCAAAAAACAGTTATGGTTTGTCAGGATTTCGGATTTGACGTTTCAATTGAAAGAAACGTCATTCCAAGTAGATATTGCAACAAGAAACAATATTTTATAGGTAAAGGCATGCTCACTGCTGTTAATTAGAAACCCGTATGATTTGAGGTCTTCAAAGTGAACATGACACATTCAGCAGATTAATGGCCTGAAAGGAAGTTGAAGACATCTCTCCTTAGAATCTGCGAATCATCTGCTGTGCGTTGAAGTCAAAGAGTCGACAATTCAACTGATGTCATGTGGAGTGAGAGATTTCCAATGGCCAAGCCCAAAACTGTGTCAACTTGGTGAAGAAGGAGTATCCAAGTGATTCAAAGTGACCTTTTTATCTCCCAGTTGGAGGTCACTTAAACCATTCAAAGGGTCACTTAACCATCCCAAAAAGGTCACAAAGAATTGCCAGGACTATATATCTCAAAGCTTTAGGATGTCAAGGATAAGGCAGGAACATCCGAAGAACAAGCATGCCAAGTATATCATCCTTCAACTTTGAAAACGCACTAGAATTCTCTGTTTTGTCATGTCAAAGCACTGTAATTCATAAGAGATGTTTCCATGTTTTTTCCTGCTGTGAACAACATTTTCAGGGTCGTGGTTGCCATCCAGAATCCTCCAGTTGTCATCTGAATGAAGATCAGCGCCTGCCAGCTGGAGTGACTGCGGCATCGACATTTTTGGCGTTTTACCAAACAGCTTTTTTTGAGGCCATTGGGGTGTTTCCTAAAATGGTGGTACCCCAAAATGGATGGTTTATAATGGAAAACCCTATTAAAATGGATGATTTCGGGGTACCACTATTTTTGGAAACATCCATTGAGTTTGGGTGTTTTTTTGAACCAATTTGGATTTGGATGTTCTTTCCAATGGCCAACTTTTGGCACATGTAACAACAATTTTGACAACTATGCCATACTATATGCCTATATAGCTTCAGTCTTCTCCAGGGATCATTGGAGCATGGTGAAAAATGGTCCAAATTTTTACTGTATCAAGGTATATCTCTTCCGTGCCACCGGAAAGGGTGACTTCACTGACCAAAAAAATTTCAGCCCTTGAGATGAGGCCCCAGGGTTTGGGGTGAAAACAAAAAATAGTTGAGTTGCCACCACCTAGAAAATCCAAGAAAAATCCAAGAAATTGGAATCATTGCTACGTAGTTGGTGGCGTCGTCGCATTGCAACTTTTGGATATCAAATGGAGGGAATGGACATACATATTTCATGACACAGTATCGGCACAAATAAGATCACTCTGGAAAAAAAGAAGCCAGGATCCGAAACGAATACTATAGGGTGTCCATGGAAGTGATCGTAACTGGTTTGTAAGTTGGTTTATTTCACCTATTTACGGGAGGTATCCAACCAGTTGTATAGGGGTCTGACATCCCAGATCATCCCAGTAGGTATTTGTTTAAAGGCTGGGTGCCTCTGAAAATGGTTTCCCAACAAAATCAAAATCGCATCCTAAGCTAAGATGAAGCTATTTTCATCCTATTTCTTATAGGATATCTGTGGATGTCCCAAGTTGTGTGACTCGGCTGCATACTCAACTCATCACATTCTCCTGCACCGTTGATTCAATGCAAAACTCCACTTTGGGGGATTCAAAGTTTCCCCGAGGAAACACATGATCTTCTGACATTCATGACCTTGATTGGAATCTTTTCAGGTGCCATAGCAGGAGAATACTTCTCCAAAACTCTAATATCTCACAATAAAAAACTTGGACCTTCTATTTCGGGTGCCTTACATGGTTCCGTTTACAGTGGGTGTCAATTAACCATGCCCTTGGGTTTTTTTTAAAGGATGGCACCCCGACAATTCCAGGTGCGCCAGGATCGATATGTGGAAGTTCTTCAACCTGGAGTTGGCCACAGAGCAAGGGTGCCTCGACGCCAGGACATGCCAAAGAACTCCACCGCAGCATTGCCGCCCTGATACAGCCGCTCAGGAGCCTACCGGGGAGGCAATGGCATTGCAGTCACACACACAGGTCACGTTGACCGTTGAATTGGCGAAGGCGCAAAAAACTGCTGTGACCAACCCGTGCCCTACTGTAAAATATTTAACAAGAGAATCGAAGCCCAATGTCTTTTGTACATATGTTCAACCCTACAAGACTGTTTAAAAACATCGTTAAACCCTGCCATGGATTCCAAACATGTCCCTAATGATCTCGCCTCCCAAAAAAACGGCGAAACACAGTGCCCCCCAGGTGTTTTTTCCCCATGGCCAACCCAGGTTTTTGTTTTGCGCACCGTAAGGCTATGAGTTCCAAAGGCACGGCCCAACAAGCCGCCCCAGGCATTCTCTGGGGCACGGGGGAAGACAAACCTCAAGAGGTCGGGTGTTTGTTGGGATGGGGGGTTTGGTTCGGTCAGATTTCAGGTTCTCAAAATGAGCCACGAAAAAAACCCTCCTACTTTCCATGGAATCCTGGTTGGTTTATAGGGATCCTTATAATTGGCTTATTAAGAATCCCCATATAATTGGGTAGGATTTCATCCCCTATACAACCTAAACAACCAGGGTTTTTTCAGGTTCTCAAAATGAGATTTCTGAAGTGCATATTGCTGGCTTTTTGTTTGCAAACTGTTTCCTCTGAAAGGTCAATGTTTCACTGCATGCCAAAGCTCCAAAGTGAAGCACAACTTCTTCCACCAGAACGATGAATTATACCCAATTATACATTGTCAGCATCTGCAAAGAAAACATCCAAACATATATATGAAGATAAACTTTTCTGAGCCTATCATATGGCCGGGGAACCCTGGGCATGCCGGGAGCTAAGGAGTCCTTTATTTGTGACAAAAAAAACCTATTCCCTCATACGTAGCACCTCCTAAACTCGTAAATATTCCAAAACTGTTAAACTGATTGCTTGGATGTCCCAGGAAGTTAGGATCAAAGGTTAGAATCAGTGGGTTATAACGCGTAACCCTAATGTATCCCATATATAAGTACTTGGTATTGGTATAGGTGAAATAACCCATTGATCCTAAGCATTGAGTCCCTAAATTCCTGGGACATCCAAGTATAACTCATCTCTCTCTCTCTCTCTCTCTTGGGCTTCCCAGATGCAATTTGAACCAAGGATCGAGAAAAAACTCCTGGGATAAAGGGGAGTTGAACCCATCCCACCTGAAAAATGACGTGAATCCTTGTAATGGATATGTAAACATATATATATATACACATATAAACCATCAACCTCGATGACCATCCCCTAACAGGGAACAATGGGAGTTTAGACCCCAGCACAGTTCATGAGTGTAAGAGACATGGATTGACATCCTTTGACACCTGCACAATGCCATTGCAGAAAGCCAATTCATCCAAGTGCTTGCAAAAAACAACATCCATGCGATGGGAAAGCAACAGGAGCAGCAGCATCCTAGGCGAACTCGGAACTCGAAAGCTTGAAAATACCATGACTGGGAATAGAATAGAAAAGATTCCAGACTCTCATTTGTTTCGAAAATGGTTAACTCTACTGTACAACCAATGAATACGCACCTGGACCTAGATACATATCCGATCCGTTGTGTTACAGCCTATCTATATATATATATATATCTTTACATATCTTTTGTACATCCTCAAGCTTCCACTCAAAAAACATGATCAGTTTCAGTCTTCAAACTTCACGGTGTAGCTCATGCATTCGATCTTGGTATTGGCGATGCATTCAACAACTCCTATGTATTGAGTTTTGATAACAACATGCTGACAATTGTCCCTAGGGCTCCCAGACCCTTCAGAGATTGTATTTTGGGCAGGTTTTTACGGTCTAAATACCTCCTGAAAAGGTATTTGGAGCACCAGGGTGTAAACACTTACCCTCCGGTTTAACAGCAAGTTTGGCCCCCCAAAAAATAGGCCCTTCAACTGCCCGGTTTTAAAGAAAGCCGGATCATCTGAACCAACCATTGATTTTCATGGGCGTTTTGTGCTGGTAGAAAATCAGGGAGGGCACTATTACTCTTCTATACAGGATAGGGCCACTGGGAGATTACCATGAGTTACGCCAAGATGCAGCAAAAACCGTTAAGGTTTCCATCTACATGAACGATATCATCGTAGACCAAAGATCATCAAAGTAGATCATATCATATTCACACAGCCAATCATATCATTTACTTTTAATTTAGATATCTTTGAATTTATATTATTTTTTCTTGTAAATCAACTAAGTCATATTATACTTCAACATAATATGACATGGGGTGGTGGTTACAATCCCAGAAATATCTCAGTAAATGAATTGTCACTTCGAAACCACTTCACCCCATGCTTCGCAATGCCAACCAAGAGAAAATGTTAGATGATTATTAAAATACACCCCTAAAGATTTACATGGAACATAATCATGGAGGTTTGGAAGATCATTTTCCTTTCGGAAGATTTGTAGGTTGCATGTGGATCTTCCAGGGTGTACTTGTGATTTGTGTAGTTCTAGGAATCTGAATGGCACGGAGACAGCTGAAGCAAACAATCTCCGATTTCACGATAAGAGACGCCATGAGCAACCGCAGCAGCAACTGCATTCATCGCCAGTCCCAGTCCCAGCTAGACAAGAGCAATCACTGTAGGGATAGGGTCCGCCCCAGTAGAACACATCTACACCTTAAGTTGTCACAACTCAGCAACAAACAAGGCATGTGTAAAAGATATATGCAATTGTACCAGCCGCCCAATGACCTTTCTGAATGACTCGTCTCGCAGGGACTTTATCCCCAACACCCAAAATTGAATGCTGACAATCCTTTGATAGTATTGATTTGATATGTGTTTGTCAGTTTGAATCAATCGTTTTTTTAAGGGTTCTTGCTGCAAAAAAATGGTCTGAAACAACACCCGCCGTTAGGAGCAACCCTGAAGCCCTGACAGTTGTCCATTGGCCTGGTGGTCCTGATCCTGCTAGGAATCCGCCATTTCTCCGGCAAACTCTTTGAGTTTAACACAAGTGTCAATGTCTCCTACCACAAGGAGTACTACTTGGTGTTTTTTTTCCCAGCCATTTGAAAAGATTGATGCCTAGGGATATACAAAGAAAAACAATCACTTGTTGGTGGTTGAACCAACCCATTTGAAAAAAATATGCGCAAGTCAAATTGGATCATTTCCCCAAGGTTCGGGGTGAAAATAAGCAAGATTAGAAAACCACCAACTAGAATAGAACCAGTTGAAGGTCAAAACATATCGAATGAAACTTGCTTGGATTGAAACGCCCGCCGACACAGGAAACAGGAAACAAAAAGGTCAACCCGTCATCCCGATTCGATCAATAAGGATTCCCACACTGACATATATATATATATTTAAATTTACACTGACATATATATATATATATATCAAAAACTACATATATATACATATACATGATACCAGTATATGTAATTAGTTAACTGTGAACTCCACATCCCGAAAGGTATGGCGCACAAATCCACCAAGCATGATTTTGTGCACCCGTTGAGGGACTGTGCCTGCGTCGAGTTCCAAAAGTTCAACAGTCATCCAAAAAGCAGGACATCCACCATCCGTGCTGGCAACAAAAATCTGGAAAGTTTAAGCTAGTTTCTGTTGTCTTTACTAAACATTCAACTATACTTTTACTGTTTAAGTCATTTTTTGGTTGGCTTCCATGTGTTTTCCATGGGGTTTCCTTAAAAAGGGGCCTCCATTTTCCCTTACAACAAAATTTCCCCCCAATCTTTGTTTGCTTCCCGGCTACTTCCCGGCGCTGCACTGGGTGCAATTGGAAAGCATGCATCGCAGCCTTTCAGCGGACTCAAAGGGAAGAGTTGGGGACCCTTGGGATAGTACTTGGAGGATTATCCCATTTAGTAAGTGGTTAATAACCATGGTTAGTATGTCCCCTAAGTAGGGTTATTCCCCTTCCAAATGGGCTAAATGGCTTGTAAATGGGGCTTACTAACCACTTACTAACTGGGATGATCCTCCAAGTAATACTGTTGATGGAAGAAATCTTGCACCACCTGGGATGTACAAAACCGTATAAAGAATGGGATATTTTTACCATATCAACTTATCAACTGGTTAGCAGGATTTCTGAACCATCAACCGTAGGATGTCCCAGGAAGATAGTAAATGGTTAGTAAATGGGTTATAAAACCTACTTATAAATGGAGTATACTGCCGTTATAACCTACTTACTAACCTTTTACTAACCTTCTTGGGACATCCATATACCCGAAATACATACCAACATATACGGCCCATATATGGATTATATAATGGTTGAAAAGGGCAATATTGGGTAATATTTGAGGACAATTGCTGAGGCTTTCCATGTTTTTTTGAGTGACTGTTTTTTGATTTCAATGGAGCATCAAGTCGTGGGAGGCAAGGCACACAGGGGATAGGNTGCCTTTCTATCATGTATATATATATATGTATATATATAATAATAATAAAAAATATGTATATATGTATATATATATATTATATGTATATAGTCATATTCAGTGAATAGATGAACCGAGTCTTAGTGGTCGAACCAACTTTAAATGGATTTCTTTCCATTTGGCTTAGCCACACACACACAAATTGAGGGGCTCATGAAAAAAAAGCTGCACAAGTTGATATAGCAAAGAATTCTTCCATTGTTGAACATTATCCATCAATCATACGATCATCTCTTACAGCATCTAAAAATCCCAGGTCATTGGTTTCCAGTTGGAAAGGAGTCCATCAATTCAAGGAAACTTGGGGAAACTGTCATTCGGAATGCCACCTTGAAAAAAAAAAATCTAGAGTTCAAGTGTCATATTGCGTCAGAGTTTCTCTTCAAATTGCCATACAAAAATTGATTCAACCAACCACAGGAATAAATAAATCGCTGCATGATACATTTCTTGTCTTGCACAAAATCTCTGGAAGCTAAACGTACGACCCTCCCGAATGGGACCTGTACAGCAGCCATCACATGAGCAAGTGGCACCGTTGCAGCACGCGGCCCCGCCCTGCAATGGGTTGTCATTTAAGACAGAGTTGTTGGATGAAATATTCTTCCCTCCCTGAAACTAACATCGCACCCGAAAATAGGCCAAAAGGAAACGATTATTCCAACCATCCATTTTCCGGGACTATGTTAGTTTCAGGGAGGGTAACACACACGAAATCAATCAAAATCTGTTTAAATGCAGCTGTTCCACAAAAAAGGAAAATATCCATCAGCTGTATCTTCATTGGCTCCTGTTGTAAGTGAAAACCCTTAAAAAAAACACCTGCCTCCCCACAGGCCGCAAAAACGCCCGCAATCATCATGGTGAGAAATGCCAAAAGCACCTGTAGAATTGAACAGCAAAGAGGACACGTTTAAGGAACAAAGATCCACTAAATCACATATATGGGGGTTTCCTAAACTGGTGGTGCCCAACAACCATGGGTTGTCCTACTAAAAATGATCATTTTGGAGGTGTTTTGGGGGTACCACCATTTAAGGAAACACCCATATCTTATCCCCGTGGAGTCCAAAGGCCATTTTATCAGAATGGTCTTTCCGTTAAACGACCATGATTTTCGTATGGAAATTTACAATCAACAAATTCCAGGGGACTATTGCTGTATGATGGTCTTGGACTTACAGGGTTATCATGTTCATATCATATTGACATTAATTATTCCAAATTCGTACGGAATACATTGTCGGTCCCTTTAGTGCCAACCACAGTGGAAGGACAGCATGGCACAGGAAAGAGAAGCCCGCTGAAACAGGAGCTTCCATGCTTCGTAGATCAGGGTCTCCATCTACTTTTTAAAATTGGCGATCCGGTTGTCATACTGCTGCATGCTTAACCGGCAAGCGGAAATTATAACATGTGGATTGTTGTCAATCGGCAATGTTGCATCTCAGAAATCCAACAGCAACAGTAGGAATGTAGCAGAATTGGTTGGCTCGTGGGTCATGTGGTTCCGACATGATCCACATCAAATACCAAAGGAGTGATTGCTTTCGTTCAGCTGATCAAAGGTCTATCATCATTGCAGAAAAATGAAGTAAGAAGGCTCATGTCTAATGAACCTGAAAAAACATGCACGGGGGAAAAAACAGAGGGAACTCAAAAAACATATACATATATATATATATATATAGAATATCATTGAGCTAAAAACAGCATCAATTTTGAATCTGCGAGAGCCCCCCTGCAACTGATTGGCATGAATAAGAGTAAATAAGTATATCCAAGCGTCCATTGCCCATAAAAGGATGGACCACACAAAGAGTGTAATTGCCTTGGGCGGAACAAAACTCTCCACTGACACAGGATACTTCATCATGTCAGCGGAGTCATCGCTCCAACCAATTTCCAAACACTTTCATTTATATACTCTATATACTCTCCCTGAAACTAGCAAGTTTGCCCCTGAAAAAAGGCCATCCCAAAAGGAAACGATCGTATTCCAACCATCTATTTTTAGGTGTCAACTTGCTGTTAGTTTCAGGGAGGGTAAGCCATTGAACCATATATGGCAGCGAGAGCTGTCGATGAAGCTTCAAGTTAAAATAGTCAGCAATCGGCAATGAGATGAAGCCCACACTGCTGATGGTTCAGAAATCACTCGGTCACCCAGTTGAGGTTGGTAGTTGAACTAACATTATTTACAGGGTGTTATACCTCCCAGGTGGTTAGCCTGATTTTTTCCATTAACAGTATCATGTGACAAACTGAGAAATTCAGAACTATTCAGCAGCCTTGTTTAATGAGAATCAAAAAACATCACCAATTGAACTTTTGAATCAAAGTCATATGACCAAAAGAAACGACATGAGCCACGATAAAATAACCGGCCTTGCTTTTCACTGAATCCTAGTTGTTTGATACGAATCCTTATGCTAATGAATTATAATTTCCCCACATAACTGGGTAGGATTTCGTCCCCAACAAATCCCCTAAACAACCAGGAGCCCCTTTTTTCATTGCTCACATGTCGAAGCATTTTGGCTTGGCAAATACATGTTTACCTACCTGCGGACTCTGCGGCCGATATCTGACTCTACAGCATTTCATGACCCATAGGATCCATGGGACTGGCATATTTACCTACATGTACATTACATTTACCATAAAATCAAAAATAGAGATATATTAATAAACCAACTGAAAATATAGGTATACAATATTACCAGCACCTTCAAAGGGGTGCCAAATGGTTCCTAAAGGGTATCAATTCTCCATCCCTTAGGCTTTAATTGGCACCCCTTTGAAGGTCCAGGTATATAAATATATATATATACATATCTAGGTCAAATTGAGATCTATCCTACATTCGCCTGCATGGTTCCCGAGCCATCTTTTTGGAACGTAACAACCAAGTCGCGTAGGTGACAAGCAAAAAGGCATAGGCCCAGAAAGCCAAGTCCAAGACATAGATGGACCAGGCAAAATCGTCCTATGCCGATATGGATGCTTTCCAAAAATAGTGGGGAAAACTCCCCCCAAATCATCCATTTTATTAGGCTTTTCCATTATAGACCATCCATTATTAGACTTGATAGATATGGATGTTTCCTGAAATGGTGGGTTTTACCCTCAAATCATCCATTTGGCCATAGGGATTTCCATTATTTTCACCATCCGTTTTGGGTTTTTTCCCCCTACTTTTGGAAACATCCATATATGGAAAGACCTACTGGAACGATGCTTCCGAAATCCGGCGGTTTCGCACCAGTTGAGGTAGGTAGGTAGGTAGGTAGTTGAAATCCCATTGTTTGATAGGGTTTCATACATCCCAGGTGGTGCAGGATTTCAGCCATCAACAGTACGACAAGCTCCCAAGTCTGTTAAAAGGTTTCAGATGGTCAAACAAAAAGCTAGATTGGTGCAAATCTCTTTGTGGAAAAATGGGTCGAAGCTCATTGCCAATGACGGAAGCATCCATGGGACGAGGGACCGGTATATCTACCTACAAATTTACCATAAAAATCCATCATTCATGTGGGTAAATATACCAGGCCCATGGATCCTATGGGATATGCAGAGACCTGTCAAGAATATTCACAAACTAGTACAAATACATCTACGTAATCGATTAATACAATGTACCCTCCAGTAAACTAACCTGGCAACAGACATCCACCTTTTCCAACAGGGAGATACATCTTCAAATGGTGGATTTCCCATTGGAATGTTAGTTTACCACAGGGTATTCATATATCTTCATATATGGTCTCACTTGTTGCAAAATTTCATCTTAAGATGTGATGTACCTTGCTGAACAGGGCCAGCTGTCAATTCATGGAAGAGCAACCATGCAAGGATGACACAACCTTAGAATGATGCGAGTCTCTTCAAAACTTCATCCCCATCTGTGCTGTTTTTGGATGACCTTCCAATATCTCAAAGTGTCCATCAATCTTACCTAGATTCCACTGGATTTGCAACACAATCCGAATCTGGCATCTCCTAACTTTTCCCGTCCTTGAACATGGTGAAGCTGTATTGATCCACTGCTAAACATTCACCATGACACGCTTGAGCTCCAAAAAGATCACGTAAGCCTTGCAGGTTCTGTGGATTTTCATGAGTTTCGCGAATGCAGAGCAATGGCAACGTTCAACCCGTTGACTTTCCATGAGTCATCCTGGTTGGTGAATATGGATCCTTATAATGGTTTATTATAATCCCTTCATAACATCACATAAGTGGGTAGAATTTCATCTCCTATAATTACACCCTAAACAATCAGGTTTCTTTTCATACTGCTCAATTGGGTCCTTTATGGCCCCTTTGGTGTCATCAGTCTCCATCAGTCTCCAGTGCTGTCCAAGATGCTTCGCCACATGGACGGCATGTGGTGATCACAGTTCACGCGCTTCCGGCCGAAAGGCAGCAGCAAAAGGGCGCAAAGAGCAAAAACCTTAGGACAGCAGACGAAAAAATCCACAGCTGTTGACCAACACCAGAAAGACACCTGGGTGTTTCCACCTGAACATTGTGTATCAACTATTCTGGGTAAATCATAATGGTTCACCAACCCTTGATTTCTCTTCAATACTGGAAAGTCCCTTAGTAAACCACTCTTTTGGGAGGACGTCACGTGACGTCTCACTATCATTTAAACAGACTATTCCCAACTGGGATTGTCCATCTGAAACCAATGCCTTGATGGTAAGTCTTAGATTCAAAACATGGTGATCGTTCCAATGGATCACCCTTTGATAGGAATCTATCTTCTACAGAAAGGCTTTCCAACCTGAGAATTGGATAAGAAATGATAGAATTGGATAGAATTGGTGTGTTTTTTACAACTGCATTTGCCTTAGGATGCTTCTACTTTTTTTGGAATGCATATCCGACCGGCACTCGAATGTGATTGACCGACCCTTGACCTTTTCCTTCCCTTCCAAGCAGCTTTCCACGTGTGCTCCGCGACTAGCTCAACTTGTTCCGTGGCCTTTGCAAAAACACGACCAGGTGCGACTGGCAGCTACTGAAAACACAACACCCTGGAAGATTAACGGCGAAAGAACCTACAGCCATCACCCATGAAAAGAAAGGATTCCATGAACATCCCAACCTCCATGATGATGTGCAAACATGTGATTTTCTTCAGAGGTGTATTGAAGAGTAACCACGAGCTTTTTTAGAAATCTGTTCACAATCTCTTGAAAAAAGTTACTTTGTATTCAAATAGTTGGGTCCACGCTGTGCTCATGAAACATGTCCCATCATCTAGTTGGTGGTTTTTTGAACCAACCCATCTGAAAAGTATATGCAAGTCAAATTGGATCATCTCCCCAGGGTTCGGGGTGAAAATTAAAAAATATTTGAGTTGCCACCACTGACCACCTAGCCATAATATGCATCCGATCAAACTGATGAGTTGTCAGAATTTTAAACCATCACTTCAATGCAAGAAACGTTCATATCTATGCAAGGTGGGCCCCTACCAGGTATAACTGGGGTGAAATAACTCCTATTAGTAGGGCTAAAACCCCAGTCACCCATTTATAAGGCCATTTGTAGCTGTTATATCTCGATCTATAACTGGTAGTATGTACAGCCCTAATTAATGGCTTTGCGAGGCTCTCAGGTATGCTCAAGTTTGTACTTGCTCCAGCCTTTTGAACTGGTGAACCATTGTGAACCTGTCTTTGATCTTATCACTTTAGTGTATCGATTTGCATTCTGCACCAAGAGACTGAGGTACCTTCAACCTCGCACCTGATCTGTTCCAAACTGCTCACGTTTTTTCTTGCCTAAAACCCATAAAACAGGACATGAACAAACTCATGAAGATAGGATGTCTTAAGAACACCTTTTCTATGCCAGGTTCATTTGCCAAGTTCATATGACTCCTGAAGTTCTTTGAGGCTAGTACAAGGCTGATGGAGAGGACATATAATCCTGTATATAAAAAATATATAATATAAGTTTTGTATGTCACAATGTCCCTGGACCTTCAAAGGGGTGCCAATTAAACCCTAAGGGATGGAGATTGGATAACCTTTAGGAACCATTTGGCACCCCTTTGAAGGTGCTGGTCTATATCATTCTATATATAACTTTTTTTCTGCAAAAAAATACATCACGATACCATTGTTGGTTGGATCTCCGACCAATCGACCAATCCACTGGGGAAAACTGACCCAAAAGGAGAAGGTGAACATGGCACCCATGCAAGCACCACCGCCTGCCGAAGAGAAGGGAGCATTGGATGATAGAATTGGGGCCAATGGCTGTGTTTTACTTCGGGTGATGGCTGCACTAGTTGGTGGTTTTTTGCACCAACCCATTTGAAAAAATTTGAGCAAGTCAAATTGGATCATTTCCCCAAGGTTCGGGGTGAAAATAAAAAATCTTTGAACCCATCACCCAGTGCAGGTGGCTGCAGGACCCATGGCGCCGCCTCTTCCGCTGGTCTCATATCCATGGCCGTCGTTTTTCATGGCATACTTCCAGCCACAGTAGCAGTTCCAGCCGGCGATGGGGCAGGTCGCACCTGACAAAGAAATAGGAACAGAGTTGGATTTGGTAAATAGTTGAGGGGAAGGTAGTTTTTTCCCATGATGTACAGGGTGTTATATCCCAAGTGGTTGGGAATGGGATTTCTTCCATACCAAGTGGGAACAGGGAAAATCAGCGACTAGAAAGTGCAGGGCTGGTTTTTTAATGGAACCACTGGGAGGAGCGTATGTATGTAAAAATATCAGTAGAGCTTCTGCCTCAAACACAACCACTACCCTCCCTGAAACTAACAGCTCGCCCCTGAAAATCGATGGTTGGAATACGAACGTTTCCTTTTGGGATGGCCTATTTTCAGGGGCAAACTTGTTAGTTTAAGGGAGTGTAGATGGAGAAATAACAGATTTGCTGCATGCCATATTGAATTGAAGAGGTAGAACAAATAAAAACATGTTTCAAAAAAACTGTTGGTTGTCCATGACTCTTGGTTGACAATGACTCGTTACATGTCCCTGAGTACGAGGAGCATTTCCCCTTCTAAGTGTGCAAAACAAAAGCAATTCCCCAGGAGGGGATGGATGCGTCTCCACGTGCTGACCTTTGCCGGTCAAATGTCTCACGGTATCAACTTAGTAGGGATTCCATATTAAGAAATAAATATGTCCATCAAAAATTGAATAGGACCTTACCAACGGAAGTTGCAATCGAGCTATGAGATACTCAGGTTTTTTCGGGGTCCTTTCAGTGGGTCCTGTTGAAGATTTCTTGGAATATGTAAACGTTAACTGTATACATATAGTAAGTATAGTACTATATCATCCTATGATGATATATCATGGAAATCATACAATCACTTCTTTTATTTCTTCTTCCCCCCCCCCCAGGTAACCGGTAACCCATGAGATAAAGGGGCCCCCTGCCTTCGATTCCCAAGTGACTCTGGCACTTCTCATCACTGATGCATTCGTATTGATCACAGATACCTACCATAGGATGGACGGATACACCGTCGTGAAAGTAGATGGCGATCGCCACTCCCAAAAGGTGGCTTAGTAAAGGAAGGGGCCATGATAGACCAATACATGGGAGTGGGGTAGCCATCGATCCTTTCCAGGTGGTATAAATTTGGTTGCTGAACAAATTCGAAGTTCACAGCTGTTGATGGAAGAAATCTGGCGATCACCACCTGGGATGTAACCTTGGAAATTGTGAGATAAACTACCTATCAACTGGTGCAGGATTTCTGAACCATCAACAGTTTGAAATGTGAGGTCATTTTGGATCGGCTTCCTGCTACTGTAGTTCCTGCTTCTGAAAAAAAATCGGGGAAATCAACCAATAGGATGTATATTATCTATAATTTTACGTAAATATATCCGATTATATCCCTAACATTCACTGCCAATATAAGGTGGGCCCCTAGCAGTTATAAATGGCCTTATAAATGACCAACTGTTCTTGTAACCCTAGTTATAGGAGTTATAAACCCAGTTATAACTGGTAGGGGGCCCACCTTGTAGAAACCTCTCTCCTTTTGCACTTGATGATAAGAAAGAAGGTTTTTAGCATTCTCCCCAAACACCCGGGGCCAGTTCTTCATCATTCATCCACTAACACACATGGAAAACGACTCATGCAGCATCACTATCGCATCACCAAAAAAAAACTGGGAAGAGTGCCATGGTTTGATATCCCATAAGTGGAAACAGCAACCAACCGAGAATTTTAAGCCGAGAGAGTAGCTTAGTGCGACAGCTTTTTGTGCCCGGGAAGGGGCTGCTGCTGCTAAGCTAAAACCATGGGTTGCTCAACAAAACTCTCGAGAGCAAAAGGATCGCAGTTGAGGAACCCAAGGTATAGAGTCTTGCTTACTTGGATGTCCCAGGAAGTTAGGATCAATGGTTAGTAAAATGAGTTATTTCACCTACTTATACATGGGATATATTAGGGTTATAAGTTATCACCCACTGATCCTAACCTTTGATCCTAACTTCCAGGGACATCCAAGTATAAGCTTTGTGGGTGGAGTCTTGTCAACTAATTGTTGATTGTTGATTTGGGTCGTTTGTGCTTTGGATTTGTAGGACCTTTCATTGTTACTTGGGGGTATCCCTAGAATCCCAAACCACCGGGCCCCAAACCAACCATTAATCCTTAGCAGAGCTTGAAAAGTAAGGAAAAACAACATGACTAGTTGGTGGTTTCAACCCATTTGAAAAATATTAGTCAAATTGGAAATCATCCCCAAGGTTCGGGGTGAAAATAAAAAATCTTTGAGTTGCGACCACCCAAATGACTTTTGACGTTCCACCCTTTTTGTAGTGCAACAACTTCACCTTTGCAATCCATTTAGGTTCGCCAGCCAGGTCAGGGCACAACGGCCCTCGTGATTTATTCAAGAGTATAGAGGTACCCATAGGATCCATGTATGGTATATTCACCTACATTTACCATAAAAATCAACCAAATGATACCAAATGTAGGTAAATATACCATACATGGATCCTATGGTGTAGAGGTTGTTTCATCTTGGCAAATTCATTGCTTGTGATTACTTGTGATCCTACATGTTTGCCACGGCCAACTGTATGACCTCCCGCAGGCCTGCCATGAAATTCACTGTATCCTCAGCTGGGAAAAATGGTTTTTCGTCAACCGGGAACCGCACACATGGGACACATTGCAATCCTTTCCAAGTGTAAACCCTGAGATTCCAACCGCCATGAGAACAGTGGGTGTTAATACAACCACCATTGCTTACCTAAGGGTTTTAATCATCGAAATTAGGTCAACCATCATTTTAATGGTGGTGGAAGCCCAGGGTAAAGATTAGAGTGTGCCTCAAAAACTTATTTGTTCCTTCCTACTCAGACTGGGAGGCTGCATCTATCAACCAAAAACATGCAGGTGATCCTGTCAACTACCGCGTCAAGGATGTTCAGCGGATTGTCGGTGGCTGGTCTGATTTGTGTTGCGAAAACCTACATTTGTGCTTCGAACTATTGATTACATCAACAGATCAATACACATGACAAGTACTGTAATCAATGGATTCATCCTGAAAGAGCAACATCATCTGCCACATAATAGAAAGATCCCGATTTTAGTATCAACTAGGAAGAATTGCACCAAGAATCGCTAAAAAACTGTCTTTACTTATTGCAGTAGAAACATGGCTCCCACCAATTTGGTACGAGGCCTTCAGATCCCAACCCCATCTCCGCCAAGCATCGGTGATTCCTGACTTTGTCCAACCTGAATTTTGTGGGGTGGAAAAAAGCTGCAGGAAACCAAGAGCCATCTATGGGACGATTGTATACTTACCTATAACTAGTTGTTGGTTTCAACCCATCATCTGAAAAATATTAGTCAAAATGGGAATCTTGCCCAAATAGGGGTGAAAATAAAAAATATTTGAAACCACCAGCTAGATAATAATTTACAATAAAAATCAACCATTCACGTATAGGTAGACATAACATACATGGATGCTATGGGGTTTGGAAGTTTGTGTAATTTAAAACATGAAACGTCCTTGCACATCTCTGGGGAATTCTTTGTGCAAAGCAACAATCCTGCCGTTCCGGACCACAATGAATCTCCAAAACCCCGAATCTTTATACATCTTATACACTTCAAGGTGGGCCCCCTACCAGTTATAACTGGGTTTATAACTCCTATAACTAGGGTTATAAGAACAGTTAGCCATTTATAAGGCCATTTATAGGGGCCCCATATAACTGCTAGGGGCCCACCTTGTTTCAATCAACCCACATATTGAAATGGAAGATCAACAAAGCTACCAAAAAACAACCTGTGAAACATTTCCAGGCCAACTGGACCCAACCCCAACCCTAGGAAGAGTTTTTTCCGAAACGAATTTCTGCCTTCGTAGCACTTGCAGCTTTCTGTTGTGTTCTCCCATTCACCTTGGTGAGGGCCACCAAGGAGGCAATCCAATCAGCCCCTGGAGAAAAACCCTATAGGGATCCAATGAGCTCACCTAAACTGAGATTGGTTGAATTCATGGAACCCTTTCATGGAACCTATAACGTTTCGTTTCGGTGATGAAAAAACATCCCGGATCATCATTATCTGAGAATATGACTAGCTGTTGGTGGTTGTGGTTTCAACAAAATATGCGCAAAGTCAAATTGCATCATTTCCCCAAGGTTCGGGGTGAACATGTTCAAAAAAAACATATTTGAAACCACCACCCAGATAGGATCTAAAATAGATCTATATCCAAATCTTCAAATCTATTGACTCTTTTGAGTCAATCAAATACTCAAATTTCACATTTTGTTCTACCTGCCCTGAGCCCTGCGCCATGCTTGCAGTCTTTAGGTACTACTGGTATAGCTGCTGCAAGAGTGATACATCCAAGGCCTCTTCGGCATGCTGAAAAATCGCAGGCAATTTGAGGCAATCTTCAGGGGTGAAAGGGATCAGGTAAACAAACGTGATGAGCCATTCCATCATTCTCAGACTTGATGTAGATGTAATCTAAAGGACATTTGGAATACATGTAGTACGAGTACTAAGTACTTCTATGTTGATAAATATCTATACATGTACATCAGTTTCTCATCAAATGCACTTGGGGTTCCCCGATGCCACCCCTCGGCACCGACAATTTCAGTGGGTGATTATTACACATTATCACCCTCACTTTCCCTTGACATGGTGGGTCACACACTTTGATTTTGTTTCTGCTACGTATTCTCATGCACTATTCATAGTGAGTAACACATCCAAGATATATTCTTCTTCCACAACTGATGGTTCTGACGGGCCTGATTTCCTTTTAGTTGCTCCATCCCAGTGTGGCCAATGCGCTACGCGTGGAGGAACCCCACTGATCTTACCTCTCATCTCTACAACAAAAGGGCCCTGTCCCCTCAAATTTACTCCAGCAAATACAATCCTGACAAAGGAATCATGCAGTGTCTAAATATAATCAGATACACCTCTGAAAACTAATATGGAACCAAAAAATGCAGGTTTGGAAGATGATTTTCCTTTTCAAACAGGTGATTTTCAGGTTCCATGTTAATTTTCCAGGGTGTTGTCGTGATGATAAGAACAATACAATGCACATTAAAGAACAAGCCAGAGACACGTCGGCACACCAAAACTACCAGGGATACTGGTTTTACTAAGCCTGATAGACTCGCTTTTTTTGTTAAACGGACTTGAGGGTAGTTCTCTTTTGGCAAGTGGGAAGAGCGCTGGAAGTCATGCACAGCAACAAAAATATTCAAAAGTTTCAAGTACTTCACTAGGATTTCGTTGCTGAATCAATTTCTCGGTGCTTCTTGGTCCAATCTACTATTGCTGCAAAAAATCACTGCAAGTATGCATTCAAAATAGAGTATCAGGTGAGGATGTATAAGATTTCGATCTTTGAAGCAGAGAACATCTACGCATCTACACCCCCTGAACACCCTGCCTGCGCAAAAAAAAGGCTTCATCAGGGTCCACCGTTGGACCGCTTGAGCCACATTTTGGCTGTCAAAACCGACTGAAACTTCGAAGGATCATGGAAGAGATGTCCGAAAATCTGCAAAAGTATAATGTCCTTGCGGGATATGTTGGGGGCAATTGCTGAAGCTTCAATACAGTCATTGAAAGCTTACATACTGGTTTATAAGGACCCTTTACTCATCTACCTTTTGTCTAGTATCTGTGCCATCTATTTTGACCTTAAGGTAATTACCAGAGCATTCATAGAAGTGGGAGACCACAACTTCAACGTCTTGCCACGAATTGCCACGAATTGCACCGTTCTGACAGGGAGGACGAGGACCGAAGTTGAAAGGAGCTTAATATACAGTCAGACCATCTATACCATATGATGATCGTATATGATCGTATATTTGTATATCTAATATATGTAATTAATATATGTATATATATATATTCATCCCTAGGGATCCAATCACCTTTTCAAATGATGATTGGGGTGTATAATCATCACCTCCTCAGGAAGGTATTTAGGTTCCATTACCATTCTCAGAAGGTGATTGGATCCCTAGGGTATATACCTAGGACCCAAATGACCCTTGTTCTGATTTTGAATTTCGGCCTTGTTTTGGATGGGTTTTTTGCATTCAAAAATAGAGGTCAGTTGGGTTCTAGGTATATACATACACGACACACATCACCCATCACGGGTAACGATGACGTCTTCTCACCAACCAATCCTGATATTTAGTAGGCAATGATCGACCTCCAGAGCAAACCTATCCCCGGAGGAGTGACAAAAGAATTTCACTTTCAGGTGTCTTGGGGTCCATTCTATCTATTCGCACTTGAACATTAAACTAAGAATCTCTCAAAACTATGGCACATTTTTTCAACAAAAATCTCACAGGATTGTTTTCCTTCATGTTGGGCGGGCTTGTGTAGGACTTAGATGGACTTATAATCTCATCTTTTTTCTAGTTGGTGGTTTCAACCCATCTGAAAAATATAGGTCAAATTGAATCATTTCCCCAAATGGGGATGAAAATAACACATGTTTGAAACCACCACCTAGTTTTTTGATGGAACACAAGATATCTTGGACAGTTTTTGTTTCCATCTTTCAGGTTCAACTCTTTCAGACTCCGACGATGAAGCTTCCTCGGTGGACCAAGCCAGTCCTGGAAGGTTCCCTACACCCCCCAAAACTAACATGGATACCAAAAATTGTCATATTCAAAAGGAGATACATTTTGAAAATCATCATTTTTGGTATCTATGTTGGATGTCGGGGGGGCGAGAGTAGAGAGAGAGAGAGAGTGGAGCACGAAAAGACTAAAACTCCAACATCCTTCAATAGTCCAAACAGTACCAGCAGTGCTCAATAGATACATGTGTACCTATCTATATCTAATATGTGTATGTAAATAGATGTATGTAAATGTATTGCATGCATGCTGTATTAGCGTTAATATGTTTTCAAAGTAGTCATGCCGTTCACTCACTCATATAGAATCTAGAACTACACAATATCTTCATGGACATCTCGAGGCAAACTCCGTGCAGCAACAAGTTCCATCCATCATGATGTCTTGTTCTATATGAAATGCCTGTGATTTTGATCACACCGCGCATTCGTAGTTTTAAACACACAAAACGCCCATTCCCCTTTGAAAAAACATCCCTCCCAGCCTTCCAGAATCCATGGCACGCCACAACATGCGAAGCCTTAAGGTGCACAAAAAATTGCATGAAGGGCATTGAAACTGATCCATTGATCAT
Organism: Breviolum minutum Mf 1.05b.01; assembly: GCA_000507305.1. Taxonomy (NCBI): domain Eukaryota; class Dinophyceae; order Suessiales; family Symbiodiniaceae; genus Breviolum; species Breviolum minutum. The sequence goes on from DF241113.1 coordinate 42,171, forward strand.
TAGTGCTCCAGCATTTTCATAGTCAACAGTGCACATTTGCAACATGTATAACGTCAGGTTACTAACATGACAGCTCAGAGATGCACCGGTGTCCATGTTAGTTCCCTTATGGCAATAGACACTATGTCAAAAGGAAGTTGCCTGACAAGATTGTCTTTGAATGCATGTAGCCAAACGTGTTTGAAAGATATTGAACACACAAAAATTGACATCCCTTCATTGTAGGAGTAACATCCCTTTTTCAACCTGCCAATAATTTCACATATTGAGACACCAAGCATCTACACCTCCGAAAACGAATGAATGTCCCTTTAAACAGGTACCATGTCATGGACTCCAATCCCATCATGTTTTCAAAGATATTCATTAGTTTTCAGGGAATAGATACACACCTGGACCTTCCAAAGGGTGCCAAATGGTTCCTAATGGGTGTCAATGAACCATCCCTTAGGGTTTAAGGACGGCACCCCTTGGAAGGTGCTGGTACATAGGCAAGGTTTCCCATAAGATAAACATCCGAAGATCTTGGAATCCACTCCCCAGCTACTGAAACACTGAAAACACAGCGAGTGACACTAAGCCATAAAACGACAAACAAACGGAACATATCTTCCTTGGACCTACAGTTCAGTTTAAAGGTAAAGAAAGTATACGAGGAAACCAATTAAATACCAGTCCTGGTTAACCATGAATTCTCTGCATATGTCTGAAAACAATATCATATATATATGTAAATATATATATATATTATATTCATACTTCACAACTACTAACCAAATAGCAACAAACCAAAATTAGTTACTACAGTAGTTGGTGGTTGAACCAACCCATCTGAAAAATATAATAGTCAAATTGGATCATTTCCCCAAGTACGGGGGAAAATAAAAAATGTTTCAAACCACCACCTAGAATATTAGTTACCAGGTGATTCAATTCGTGACCTTTCCATCCGCAAACGTTGGAGGTCACGAAAACCCCTTAAAAAGGGTCACGTTTTCACCATCCCAAAAAGGTCACGACTTGAATCACCAGGTACCTATCAAATCCAGGAAGTTACCTATAGAACTCACTCACCCCCCCGGGAGTTGACCTTGACTCACCGGGTACCCCAAACCGATCCAAGGGCAACTCACGAGGACTCAAAGACAATCCAGGCCTGGATTTTTTTCGACGGACATCACCGTTGTTTTCTTTTGGGGTGGGAATGGAATAGATATAGAGTTGTTCAAGCTTAAGAAAAAAAACGTAATTTCAAAGGCAAAAAAATACCATCATACACCAATACAACTCTAGAACTTTATGTGTTGTATATTTCCAATTGCATAATATTCTAATTACAATCAGCTTTATAGTACTTCAATCTGAGAATGTCCAAATAAAATGATTCAATGTGAGAATGTGCATGTTTCTGGTCTAGGCAAAGCATACATAAACAATTCGAAATCATATACATAAATACGAATGATATATAATCATGCATGTCATATATATATATAATATGCATTATATATGTAACAAGCCAATGGTATTGGATGCGTTTTCATGGTTGCCTGAGATTTGAATGTATAGAAACATCCTCACTCTCTACACACATTTCATATGCAATACGCCACCTAAACATGTAGTAGATGTAGCGATGGATTAACACAGGCATACACTACACATACATATACAGATTGTGTGTGTGGGTCACATCAAACATTTTATGCACTCAAAAGCCACTCTTGACAATCAACCCCTGAGGCATGAAAAAGACTCATAGAGAACAAACAAAAGATGATTGGAAGACAATAATCCCATAGGATCCATGGGACTGGCATATTTAGCAACATTTACCAGATTTACCACAAAAATCAACCAAAATGTGGGTAAATATACCATACATGGATCCTATGGTCAGGTGGCTGTTTGGCCATTCTTTCCGGAATACGTGCTGTCGAAGTATCCATCTCAACGAATTGGACATTTGTTTTTCATGCATTGGGTGTCTATCTTTTCACGAGCTCAGCATTTTTAAAAATATGTTCTATTACTTGTCTCGAATGAGGTTAGGATTTGGGGTTGGCTTTTTGTTAGGCTAAATATGTGTAGGCCTTTGGTAACAGCAAGTGATTTTGTGTGCCCAAGTTAGTTCCCCTGCTTAAGTGCCTGTGATCCTCGTGGTGTCATGGCAAAACGCTGAGATAGATAAAAATAGGTGGAGATGGAGCTTCCAGAATGTGAGAAAAGCTGGTCTTCATATGGGATTGTTTAATTGTTTGTTTGCTCTTTGTTTTGGCTAAAAACATCTTTTCACCAGCTGAATTGCCAATAAGTCTTTGGGGTGGAACCAGCCAGTGGGATCTGAGGTTCGGAGTAATTTTTGTCGACCCGACCAACCGCCCCATCGTCGTGTCGTGGACCAAGGAGCGTCTTGTTGAGACGCACGATGAATTTGAGTTCAGCAAAGCTCATGTTGGGCAAATTCTCCGTGGCAACGCAAAAGACCTTGGAATGGTCGAACAGTTTCGTATCGGATACACTGGAGCTGCAAACTCAAGGGTTTCCTTATACATTAGGGGAGTGACGCTCCCGGAGGGTCAAAGGGTAGCATAGAAGCTAACCCTATATTGGCAAGTGAATGAGACGAATGAGTACGCCCCCGAAGTTTCACATAGCCCCTGAAAAATGGTTGTTGGAAGACTCCTTTCCTGACGGGAAGGTGTATAACCTTTGAGGGACTATAATAAACTTCCGGGGGCTATGCGTCAGCAAACCAAATGAACAATGCAGGGTTTGATCCTCCAAAACCAAACAGTTGAAACTGGAAGATTTCTCGCAAGCATTGACTTGCTACTGTTGATGGCTGATATCCTGCACCACCTGGGATGTATAAACCCTGTAAATAATGGGCCTGGGATAAACTATCTATCAACTGGTGCAGGATTTCAGCCATCAACAATACTTTGACCTTTCCAAGAAAGCTGAAGTATCACGTATATTCTCAAACAAGCATGTCGCCGGGGGTACTTGGAGGATCATCCCAGTTAGTAAGTGGTTAGTAAGCCCCATTTATAAGCCATTTAGGCCATTTGGAAGGGGAATAACCCTACTTAGGGGACTTACTAACCATGGTTATTAACCATTTACTAAATGGGATGATCCTCCAAGTATTTGCTGTATTTCTGTCATACTTCACTCGCTTCCTTTCATCCATGGCCAGTGGAACTCAGATCGCGACACGATACCAATTGTCCGGGCTTTGGTGTATCCTTGGCGCGGCTGAAATCCATATCAGTGTTGCGGCCGTGGTGATCGTTGGCCAAAAATAGGATTGACAAATATCCCCAAGGTACCTGTCGGTCCAAGCCAGCATTTAAAGCCACATGTATTGTATGACAATGTTAAAACACGATTGATGATTCAGAAATCCGGCGATCACCAGTTGATATGGTAAATATCCCAATATTTACAGGGTTTACCCTCCCTGAAACTAACATAGCCCATGAAATCCTCATCTTTCCTGGTAAATATCATCAAAATGGTGAATTTTCCATGGCTATGTTAGTTTCCTGGAGGGTAATACATCCTTTCGGTGGTGAGCCTGATTTCTGAACCATCAACATCCAGCAGAATAACCTCTGCCGAAGTGCCGATCAGCGCGAAGCTTCAAACTTCTGGCAGTGGAACGCCTTGGGTGTTTTCGCGGTCACATGTGACTGGAAAAATATGTCCAAACAATGCGAGGCAGTGAAAAAAAGAACCTGTGTCACATTCCATTGAATCATTGGTTGTTTAATAGGGATCCTTATAAAGGTTTAATTGTATAATCCCTATCTAACTGCATGGCTAGTAAAATTCCGTAGAATCGTGTCTTCCAACTTGGAGAATGAATAAATTCAATGCATGTTCTCACCATCTATCTATTTTTGGGTATGTTGATGCAGGTTTCTTTTAAGGATGCCTTAAACAAAAAAATGGCCAGTCTTCAAGCGGAAGAATCCCGAATGGCTTCAAGGCTTCAACTCCCCAGGCGGAAGCAAAAAATCTGCACCCCACCCAAATCCGTTTAGAGACTTAGTCACTTAAGAGTACGTGTTGTTGCTGCTATTGTTTCATACTTAGAGCTCTTAGAGATGCAGTGAGCAACTCGTTTTTTTCTGAACCATTTGGAACATGTCTACATGGATCCCGGTGTCACCAACGCGGTCATTTAGGTGACCACCCGAAACCCCTCAGGCGAAGCAACAAGATCGACTCCACTGGTTTGGGCCAAGAGTTGAGCTCCATGCGATACCTGAGGCGATAGGCCGATAGGCGCATGGTTGGGTGAAGGGCCCCAAAAAAAAAAAACTCCTTCCCCCATAGGATCCATGGGACTGGGATATTTACCTACATTTGGCATGAATTTATGGTAAATGGTAAGGAAATATACCATACATGGATCCTATGGGTCCGGGAAGGAGGAAACATGAAAATCATCGATCTCAAGTCAGGGTCGCCAGGGCCTTTTCCAAAAGGGGGGGAATAGGTTTGGTTACCAAGAGGGTACACCCCCAAAATTTAACATAGCCCCTGAAAAATGATGGTTGGAAGACTAGTTTCCTTTTTGGGAAGGCCTATTTTTAGGGGCTATGTTAAATTTCCGGGGTGTAACCTTTCGAAATCATTTTGATAATTTGCCAGAGGTTTAAGTGTTTTGACAAAACTCTGGAGAGTTTGTCAAGTGTTTTTTTGGCTGTATGTATGCAAATAAATTTGTGTATGTACAATGTAGAAAAGAATATCTTGATATACATGCATAGTGTGTTCATACCTGAAATGCAATATCACAAATCCTGAATGTGTTGATTGATATTAATCCATCTCCTCTAGTTGTTGCATACAATTAGCACTTTGCCATGTATGTACCTATCAGAGAAGCATTGAGATACATATATGCCACATGTGTATGCTGATACACCAATACGGCTGCACCCTCTGTCAAACATAAAGCTCATGTCTATAGGTTCGTGTAGATCATATCACAAAGAATGTATCTACATAGCACACAGTGACCACAATCTTGGTACATGCTTGATAATGCTAGTGCACGTGGACAAACTTGCAAGACATACTGTTCCCTGACATTAAATACAATGAGACTGACTCTATAAATCACCATGCATTCAGCCCAACCTTCTGACAAATTCGATTCTACTGTAATCGACAGGTATCTAATGCAGATATTAGAATGTTGCAACTTTAACTCTTCCCTGGCTGAAACAATCTAGTAATAAACAACCAACAACTATGTATCTGAGGCTTTGCAATATTATGGATTTGTGTGTTTGTAGGATATGTGTCTACAAAAATGAGATATAGTGTATCCAACATGTACTCTGTACAGTAGATATGTACAGTATAAACATATACAGCATGATGTTTTTGCTCATGTTTTTTCATTACCATTCCGATCATCTCCATAAATCAAAAAAGCACCTTGCATAATTGAATCACAAAAACCCAGCCCCAGGCCTCATGCGTCAATGTAATAAATGGCTTTGACTACACAAACATCCTTGGCCAATCCTAATTCAATGTCACTATATCCTCCAACGCACCACTCTGTGCTCACATCCAACACTCCCCTATGGTGCCGTACAGGTTTAAGGCCCAATCCTGCGCAGAAAAACACGATAGAATTCATCTCTGGGGGTTGAGTTGCTGGTAGATAGCCAGTAAAATGTTGCATAATTAGATAGGCTAGAACGGCTAGATAGATTGTCAAGACAAACAACATTAATATACATACATGACATCGGATGTAGAAATATATCGCTGATGATTCTGATTCTATCAAATATGTATCAAAAAATACAAGTAGCTCCCACTATCAGAAGCATCAAAATCACAAAGTATCCACCATCCCTAGGCATCAAGCAAGTCATATTCTCAGCCGATGAGGTTTAAGGGGTGTCCAATCAATCACCGAAACGAAACGCATATAGGACATTTGGGTTCCAGGGTTCCATTCTCAGTTTCGGTGAGCCAGGATTCCTAGGGTTAGCCAATAAGCTGAAAAATCCCCTGCTGAACCCTGCTGGTGAAACCACCCTGAACTCAAGAGCTGAGCGAAGTTGGTTGTTTCGGACGTCCGAAACTCCGATAATTTTCGGAGGGATGAAACCAGAGATTTCCATCCAACGAAGTCAGTTTAACCTTCAAACATTCAGCAAATTTCATGTTGAGGAAAAACCTGAACCAAACCATCTAAAGAAGTACTTGTACCCTCTCTGAAACTAACACTTCTCACCTCAAAGTAGATGATTGGAATACAATCCGGCTTCCTTTTGGGGCCCGGCTTTCTGAGGTGCGAAGTATTAGTTTCACGGGGTGTAATCAACTAGTTGGTGGTTTCAACCCCTTTAAAAAGTATTATTAGTCAAATTGGGAATCTTCCCCAAATAGGGGTGAAAATAAAACATATTTGAGTTGCCACCAGCGATCCGTCAATGTACGTAATCTTTCCTCAGAAACTTCACTCCCTCACACCATTGAAACACCACCTGGACTTGGACCACGTAATGACGTTTTCGGACATGTGAGATTCACTGAAAATACCTTTGGACCCCAAGTGCCCATGAAAAACGAAGGTTCTAAGTTCTAGGCCCTCAAAATATGGGTCGTAACGCTTAAAACTGCAGGAAATCCCATGGTGTATGGTAAACTTACCTACATGAATCGTTGCTTTATTATATTTATTATGGTAAAATATAGGTAAATATACCATACATGAAGCATATGGGGTACCATTCATAGACATTGAAGCAGTAACAACAAAAAAAAACACACCGTACCTCCCCAATTGGGGACCCGAACCTTGGAGGAAACGGAACCAGCCTTATCCTCTGAGAGTTTCCAAAGACCTCGAAAATCCTCACAAAAGAACGGTCTTTTCAAAATCAAGGGTTGTTTCGTAAGTCCCCTAAGGATCGGGTTATTCCCCTTCCAAATGGGCGAAATTCATGGCTTATAAATGGGGGTGATCCTAATCACTTACTAACTGGGATGAAAGTATTCAAGGGTTGTTTCCTGGTTCCCGTAAAAAAGGTGGGATCGGTAGCATTTTTCACCCCTCAAGAAGGCAAGGACTTTATAAGTGGTATATATTGCCAATTGGGTGATTAATTATATGCTATATAAGTGGTATATATTGCCAATTGGGTGATATGCTACCTACCGCCTATTGAGGGAACCAGGTTTCACTCCATTGACATAACGTGACAGGGCGACTCGGGTTTATCTTGGTCGCATCCAGCTGTCAAATACCCTCCCTGAAGCTTAGCCCTTGAAAATAGGTGAGCCACGAAAAAAAAACCTTACTACTTTCCATTGAATCCTGGTTGGTTAATAAGGATCCTTATATCTAATTCTTTATGAAATAATCACTATATAATTGGGCAGGAGTTCATCCCCTCTATACCGTAAACAACCAGGATTTTTTTTTCATTGCTCAGGTGATCTTAAAAGGAATCACATCTTCCAACCATTTATTTTCGGGGGCTATGTTAGTTTCAGGGAGTGCAACCCATGACGGATCCATGGGACGAACCGTATATTTACCTACATGAATGATTGCTTTTTATGGTAAATGTAGGTAAATAGACCAGTCCCATAGATCCTATGGGTAAGAAAAACCTCTTTCAAAGAACAAATCACAACTCACTTAAAAGCCACTAAAAATCAACCGCATCTTATCAAAGAATAACAACTGGTGTCTTCAATTTGCGAGCCAATCCACGTATAACAGAAGAGGTCGTTTCTGGAATTACTCACCAGAAAATTATATGGTGCACTAACATCATGGTACATATACTTCAAGATGACTGCAATCACTTTGTCTGACTCTTCCAAGGAAAGGTGAACATCAAAAATGCTGCGGGGCAGTCCTCGGATCCCATCAAAGGCATAGATGTTTCAGCAACAAACACTTCCGTGTTTAGTGAATCTTATTGCATCAAACTCCATTTCATAACCCATAGGATTCATGGGACTGGTATATTTACCTACAATTAACTAAATATGTATGGTCAATGTAGGTAAATATACCATTCGTCCCATGGATCCATCATGTGTTATTCACCTATTCAAAGCAACTCGAATCTGATGATTTTCACGACATCTGTCGTCAACAAAAACTGAGGTTCCATCCTCCCGGAAACTACTCCCATACCATCCATGGGAGGGACGGTATATTTTACCCACATGATTGGTTGACTTTCCATCTTAAATGATGGCAAATGTAGGTAAATATACCAGATATAAATGGAGTGTTAACTCCTAAAATAGGGTTAATATAACCCCAGTTACTTATTCATAAATAGCCATTAATAGGGGTTAAACTTCATCCCATTTGTACCTGGTCCCATTGGATCCGTCATGACCGACCCTTCGCTCCTGTAGGCTGACTCCATGCACTACTGCACTCTTGACCTCCTGAAGGCTGACCGAATGGCACCGAGGCTGGCGGGGATTTCCTATGTTCTCTGAAAAATGCTTCACTGATAAAATTAAGTCAAAACCTGGTACCCTAAACAACCGTTTTTTAATGGATGGAAATGGTGAAACAACAATTTTTTAATGTAATGATTTGGAATCATCCAGTTGAAACAACCATAAAACAACTGGTTGTTTAGAGTTCCAGGAACAAATGTTAAACACTGTTATCCTTCGGGGAGCTGTTGAGCTTGGTGAATATGTAAAGATATATGCATATTGCCAAGCACCAACTGTATAATCATCTGACATCCCTATTGTGGGTCATCTCCAGTTTCATCTTCACAAAAGTCATCGCAACTAGGAGTGCAACCCTACTTGCGGTGGGCCCCTTTTGCCGATCGTTATAAATGGAGTGACATGGGGTCCCTATAAGTGTCAGAAAATAAATTGGTAACTTGGGTTATAACCTTCTTAAGTGGAGTTATAACTCTATTGAAAACTAGTAGGGGCCCACATTGTAGGACCAATTGTAAGTGGACAAGTGTTGGAATGACCTATCTGTTCAGTGGCTTTGCCACCAAGTTTATTGAGATGTTACAGATTCCTCAGTTTCGATGATTTCCGCAAAATATACAACAGATTTTGAATAGTGATCTTCCAACAACAACAACAACAACAACAACAACAACAAGAAGAAGAAGAAGAAGGTCATTTTTCATGTGCTTATTAGAACACCCAAAATGTCACCAAAGTTCAATGGGACTAGGGGACCATGGAAGTTAGAAACTATTTTGTAAGCTTGGTTTGAAGATGTAGCTCCTATTGAAAATGGTGGATTTTCCTTTTTTTGGGGGGTAACCTGTACTGAGTTATATGGGTTCATTGCGAATGTTGCCACTGTAGGCAACCGTGATTGCCAGGCAAAGTATTGTTGTTGCTTGTCAAGAAGTAGCACCAAACACGTAAAAACCCAACCAAATTTCAATTGGGCTAAGGGCACAAGGGACGATGAAGCAAGTAATTGCTATGTCAGGGGCTATGATGAACTACCAACCCAAACTTCATGCACCATTAATGAGAAATCCCTCAAATTTGTCATACATTTGCATGGTTTGATCCTCCCTGAATCGGTAGTTGCATGATCCCTGGTATACTAATCACTTCAATAGATCAATGGTTGTTTTTGGTTCTCGTAAAAGGTGGTAGGTGGCATACAATCAGAAAAACACCACTTATATACCACTTATAGTCCTTGCCTTCCGGGGGGTTATATGCTACCTACCACCTTTTACGAGAACCAGAAACAACCATTGAATACTTGGAGGATCATCCCAGTTAGTAAGTGTTTAGGATCACCCACATTTATAAGCCATGAAAATCGCCCATTCGGAAGGGGTCCCACAACCCGATCCTAGGGGACTTACGAGCACCATGGTTATTAACCACTTACTAAATGGGATGATCTTCCAAGTAGACAATCACCAAAAACGAAAAAACAGGAAATCCACGGGTGGCTGCCACCTCCATGCTCTCGATGCCTGGTAAAGTCAAGAGTTTCTTCCTGGAGTTCCGCCACTGGAAGCAGGTGAAAAGATCCGCAGTTTGAAAGCCCGAAATGGCGATGATGATGATGATGATGATGATGATGATGATGATTTTGAATTTTGATGATGATAAATCTGATTCCGCGAATAAAACCGATTAGTATCAGGATGCTAGGTCCTTGTTTTGTCAATAAGTTGGCTTCAAACAACTGTCTTTCCCGTTTGCCAACGTCGTTTCGTGTCGTGCCGTTTCCCAAAACCTCATCCCTTCGGTCAGTTTCTCGAAGCTGATTCGACCATACCTGGCGCTTCGAGATGTCGTGGATTGGTGGAGGTTTGCCTCTGAAAACATATGACCTAGTTGGTGGTTGAACCAACCCATCTGAAAAACATGCTCGTCAAATTGGATCATTTCCCCAGGGTTCGGGGTGAAAATAAAAAATATTTGAAACCACCACCTAGATGATGTGCCTTCCAATGTGATCTGTTTTTTTATCCCCTTAAGAAACAGTTATTTTTGTTGAGGCATTCTTCTAACGTCGACGTACATACGTGATTAGAGTCAAGTCATGGGGATCCTGTTCTCAGAGGTGAGTTTTCTTGTGAGGATGTCCAATGAAATGTGTTAATAAACTGTCTGTATAATCTTGGAATTCATGGTCCTATGCTTCTTTTACTGGTTTTGATGTTTTGAAGTTGGAATCGAACCCCGGAGTATCGCACTTGAAGACCTCGGTGCTTGTTGTGTCACCCGGAAACTTGATGTGGCATTCAGGTTTTCCAGGCATCTTCCCTTCCCATCTGCCAGTGATCTACTTGGCTTCTGAGTTGACTAGCAAAAAATACCCTCCCTAAAACTAACATAGCCCCTAAAAATGTTGGTTTTCAATAGGAATCTCCTTTTCCAGGGGTCTATTTTCAGGGGCTATGTTAGTTCCAGGGAGTGTAAATTCAAAAAGCCATGAGCTGATGTCAGTGGAATAAAGCACAGGTCACTTTTTTTGTTGCCCTGCACTCATAAGATGTTTCTGATTTGTTGTTGGGGTCACTGTCCATGGTTTCCTTCTCCCAGCCATCTTTCGCCAACAAAACTCGCGATTGGCGCACCGATCGGCACCGCACTCTTGGAAGAACATCTCCCAACCTTTCAGTGTCAGGCAGGGCAATCATCGTAGGACAGACAGCTAAGAAACGGCTAAGAAACAAGGGAATCCCATCAGAAATAGCCGGGTTTAATCGCCGGCCTCATTAAGGGCAACCAATGGGTTTTCATAAGCCTTTTATAAGGCCAGCTATTTCTGAGGGGGGTACTTTGGGCACATTTCAACATTTCAAAAAAAGAGGAAGGGCCAGAGGTCTTGATTTGTACTTCAACAACTAATATCAGCGAAGAGCGAAGGTCAGTATCAAGAACTGAAGAGTTCCAAGAAACTAACCTTAGACAACATCTTTACCCTCCCGAAGTTTAACATAGCCTCTGAAAAATGATGCTTGGAGTCCTTCCGAATTGGGGTTCGGTATAACTTTTCAGGGGCGAATTGTTAAATAACTTCGGGAGGGTAGTTGATTATACTAACACAACAGTCCAGTCAAACGACATCTTTCTGAATCCCACCCATTCCGAATCAGCTTGGACTTCAACTTACAATGGGGAGATTGCCAATTGTAAAATTAGAAGCACTTGGATGTCATCTTAGATTGTCACAATATACCGGGCAACCCAAACCCCAAGTTTAGGGGTCTTTACAAGAAACCCCAAACAATGCATTGGATTTGGGAGTTTTCCCTGATTTCATTACCACATAATTTGGACCTCGAAAATTCCCCCCCAAAAAAATGGATGGCAACAAAAAATGACGCCAAAGGTCGCAACAGTGCAAAAAAGTCGTTGGTTTTTTCACCTTTCCAGGCTTCAAGGGGTCGGACGACGTTGCCAGCCAAGGAGCTATCTCGGCCATGCACACCACGCCTTGAGAGGTACACCCCAAGTTGCAAGACATGGTTGTTTCCGAAAATGGTGGTACCCCCAAATCATCCATTTTAATAGGGTTTTCCATTATACACAATCCATTTTGGGGTACCCCTATTTTTGGAAACACCCACATAGAGTCTCTGGTAAACGAACATAGCTGGCTGGAATATCATAATCCCCCATGTTCAAAAAGGAAATACATCTTCAATCCGGGTCCATTTTCCATTGCTATGATGAAGACTTTGGTTTCAGGCAGAAGCAAGCTGGCAAAAGATTTAGTGATGTGTCAATTTCATCCGTGCGAAAGAACGATGTCCCATGACCCACGAGGTCCCCATTCTAAGGATCTTGATCTACAACAGCACTTTTACCGCGGCTATTCAGTGTTTCGACAATGAGACACGATTTGGATCCCCCACTTGCTGAAGTAGCAATTCAAGGCACCCTCTAAGGTGCGAATCACATAGAGCTTCTCCTGAGGATTTTTGTTTTCGGAGAGAAGTGCACCTACTACGATCCATGGTAGTTATACCTATATATACCACTTGGAAATGGCTAGAAACTCCCATGTGTCAGTTTATCATGGCTCCTTACTAAGCCACCTTTTGGGAGTTGCGTCCCATCTACTTTCACCACAGTGTAGTTTTTCAGTTCTGGTTTTGGTGTCTTGAAACAAATGATTGAACTGTATACTCAGCTTCATAATGTGGAAAGATCCTTGATTCCACAAAAGCGGAATCAGCCTACCATAATCCCTACGAATTGCCTTAGGCACAAGTAGTTATAACTTATAACCCTACTTATAGGGGTGATGACCCCATTTATAAGTGGAAGGAGGGCCCATCTTGCAGCTGGTGGACTGTTCCTTTTTACCAGGTTTTCGGAGGCCCAAAAGCGGTACCTCTTCAGAGAGCTCGGAATGGCATGTGTCTTCCGCCTGATCAACACATTTTTTCTGAAAAAGTTGCAATAGACAAAGTGAGGTCTTGGATTCTTGGATGTTCTATCTTGGAGATCTACAACCAACAAATACGAACATTCTTTGACCAGTCAACTTTTGGCAGTTTTTGCGATTTCAATGAGAATCACCGGGTTACTATAGATATGCTTGTAATTCGGTTGATGGTTCAGAAATCCGGTAAACTCACCAGTTGAGGGATAGGTAGTTTATCCCATAATTTACGTTTTTTTTTTGCATACATCCCAGGTGGTTTCCTCGCCGGATTTCGGAAGCATCAACTCACTTGCTTGGTTCCTAATGACCTTTCCGTAAGTCTTTCGTTCCTGTTTGGTTTCCCGACCTTTTTCAAGTTGGTCTCTTCCCGCCTCAAAGTAGGCAAGCAGGGTTGTTGTGATCTGTGGGTTTGTCATGACACAAAGTTAGGCACATTTTTGTAGTACCCTACTAGGGTCCATGTATGGTATATTTACTAAATTACGGTCCATGTTTATGGTAAATGCATGTATATAGTTAATATATATATATATATATACAATACATGGATCCTACGGGGTACATAAAGCAATGAAATTAGCACCCTCCTGGGAACTGTCCCATATCCCCTACCAGGTTACCAGCACTTTTGAATCAAAATAAATTTGTCCCTTTCCCGTTTGGTGGGATATGTTTCCTGGTTCCCTGGAGGGTAGTAATATAGCTTTTTGTCCCGTCTGAACGACTTTGTGAATAATCCCTGTGATCTTTTGGCACAATTTTACTAATGTGCCTGTATGTAAAGATGTAAGTATATAAAAACATACGTATGGTATACATCCAGATTAATTTGCACAATACATGGACAAATCTGCAAAGATCTGTCACCCCATCCGTCTCATCCCACGTGTTCTACAGCCAATGGATCAACGATTGGCTCCGTTTTTCACGGACACATGGTGATGAAAAAAGTTGCTGTGCAAGTTTGTCAGCATAAAATCAACAAAGGATTTGCACAAAAACTCGGAGTTTCAAGGCAAACATCTCTGACTTGGCACGTGTTTTCCTAAGCTTCCCAAAGGTTATCTATCAAAAATCACATCAAGGCTGAAACCTCCCGAGAACCTGGGTCCTGGGTCCGGACTTTGCTGTACGTGACCCATAGCGTCGGGCAAAGATCATGAACTCTTGGATGGACACATGACCTTAAGAAGGTCACCCAACAACAAAACTCCGGTTATAAAAACCATGGGGAATTCCTAAGGGAAACATTCCCCCCCAACCTTATATGCCCCCCCCAGCCCACAGGTTAAATAAGGCCTTTATTATTGGCCAAAAATTAAGGCCTTATTAAGGGATCATGGTGGTTACACACACCCCCTTTCTTTAGGCCTGATTTCTTGGCGTTGGGGGTGGGAAAGGCATTGCCCCTTTAGGAATTCCCATGATCTCACGGTTTCTTCAACGAAGCCTAGGTCACCCGAACCAGATCTGTCGGTGTCCATGGCTTTCCACATACCACCTTGGATATGAATCCGAAAACCATGGTGTCAGAGGCTGTTTCATGCCCGTAGGATCCATGGGACGATTGTATATATTGTATATTTACCTAGAAATGGTTGACTTTCAGGGTACATGTAGGTAAATATACAATCGTCCCATGGATCCGTCATGGGATGAAATGGATTGAAATGGTACCGGTCATCATTTACAACCTAACACATCAAAAGTTTTGCATTTCACCATGAGATTTCTTCCCAAAAACAAAACAAAGTACCCTTGGACCCCAAAACCATGAAAAATGTAAGGTTTTAAACCCCAAATATATGGGTCATCCGTAAAAATGAAGGAAACGTGGGTTCCCATGGTAATTAATTATGAGAAACCCTGGGTTTCTTTGGAGCGTTTCAGGCTTTTTTTGGGCCAGCCATTTGTGTCGTCCTCGCGCTCCCGCACGCAACTCATCATCACTGAGAATCGACTCACCTCGAACACCAGGCGGGGATCCCGGGATCCCGCCCTCCGGAAAAGGTTTCTTTGAAGATAGCTACATGCACACAGTTCAGAAAACATACTATTCCCTGCACTTCCAGCACCATCAAAATAATGGTTGACCCAATTTCGATGATCAAAACCCTTAGGCAAGCAATGGTGGTTATATAAACACCCATTGTTTTCATGGTGGTTGGAATCTCAGGGTATTTATTCTAGATATATATACAAATACTGTTTCTACAGACAGTGTATACATATACATTTTTTGTAATATACGGATAGGTCATGACCTAATAAAATCCTAGGACCAGGTCCAAACCACCTTGATGGCTGGCCTAAACAACTGAACTGCCTATAACAAAAACACGTCGTTTGATGTTTTGTCGTACCGAGATGCTGAGTTTCAGCCCTGGATAGGCTCCGCGAATCACCTGCGCAGCAGCGCGCCAGTGGCCGCGGCAGATTTTGCAGATGGTTTTTTTGGGGATTTTGGAAGTTGAATCAAAAATCAAGGATCCATGGGACTGGCAAAATTTCCCTACATTTAAGTTGTTTTTTATGGTATATGGGGGTTTCCTGAAATGGTGGGTTTTCCCCCCAAATCATCCATTTTAATAAGGTTTTCCATTATAGTAAACCATCCATTTTGGGTTACCCCTATTTTTGGAAACACCCATATCCCTAGGGATCCACCATGGGAACCCAAAAATGACCTTCATTTTTAGGGGTTATAACTACCCATATTTTGGGGGTGTAAAACCTTCATTTTTCATGTTGAATCCGTTTTTGACCAATCTAGCTCCAGTTCAACGTGTCCCGTCCAGCTCAACGATAGAAAGGTTAATTCAAATTCTCACAAAAAAATCAATGAGATTGTTAATCTAATGAATTTCCCTGCCAATCAATCAGTTTCAATCAATTTCCGATTCGAATTCAATAATCTATTTGGTGAAATTCTGAATTGGTGTGGGCCTGATCCAACACCGGGGTCCCCCAATTTGGCCAGTGGATGTTACGGGCTCAGACCTACGTTACGGGCTCAACGATGTTACGCACTCAATGTTTTTTTTTCCTGGGTGAAACCGCTACCCCCCAAAAAAAAACACGCAAAAANTCATGGGCACTTGGGCTCCAAGGGCAATAGCTATTTGGGTTCCATAAACCATTCTCAGTTAAGGTGATTGGGGATTTATTAGCGTATGAATCTATAGGCCAGCAGTGATAAAAAATAATATGAAATCCAGTCAAATCTGATACACCACCCCAAAAAATAATACCCTCCAGGAACTAACATATCCCACCTTGGGACAAGGAAAATCATCTTCAAAAGTGCCGGCTGGTAGGGGATATGTGATCGTTCCCTGGAAGGTTTTTTTCCATCTACGGTGAAAAAGTTGGGATGTAAGACCCTAGTTCGATTCCTGTGGGCGTGGCTCCCCGTACTTTAATGGGTGCGCTCATTTTGGGGCCTTTTTTTTCGGAGTGGGATTTTTGAAAAAAAAAGGTTATGTTGATAGTTAGCCCTGCCGAACATGAACGAATCGTCCCCCAAAACATGGGATCATTTTTAAAAGGGCATGTCATCTTTACTCCAACTATTCATTTTTAGAGCTTTTGTTGCCACAGTAGTTTCAAGGAAGATGCAATGTGTGGAGAAGCTAACCATCATGGTCATCATCATCATCCTCATCCTCATCCTCATCATCATCATCATCGTCGTCGTCGTCGTCGTCATCATCGTCATCGTTCCACCGCAGACCCAATCACCATCACCATCAATCTCTTGGTACAAGAAGGATCTCACACAAAAACGGCAGCATTCTTAGTGACTCTCCTGGAAGCGGGATTTGTGCCAAAAGGTTCCGGAACTGCCAGGATTTCTCCCAAACAGGACCTATCCCTGAGAATCCAGACCCCTCCTGATCGATCCTCTAAATCCCATCCCCAGGTCATAGGATTTTAGATATAATCCCTTTCTTAGGACATACCTGGATCCTTAGGGTATTGTCAACAGTGACAGCGATATTGGCCAGTCAACCTACCCCCCCTAACGTACCCCCCCCCAACCAGAAATAAGGCCTTGATAATGATATATTAACCATTGGTTTCCCTTAATAAGGACGGCTATTAAACACACTTATACTTGTGATATCCCGCATGTATCCCCCACCTTCACCAATTCTTCATAGTCCAGTCTGCCGGAACCATCCTTTTGCGGTAGGCAAAAGTGGCAAGATCCACATCGACGAACGTAGAAAGCCATGCATACGTATGGACTCATTGATAAAGAAATCAAACTGGGGTACCCTCCAGGGAACTAACATATCCCACCTGGGGAAAAAGAAAATCATCTTCAAAAGTGAATTTTTGATGGGATATGTTAGTTCCCAAGAGGGTAGATGTTTCTTATTGTTTCTTGTTGCTGATTTAGGATCGAACCCTAACAAATGCAACCCGCATGTTGCAAAACACTGACTGCACCCGCAGTCGGCAACCTGTGTAATCGCATACCGCATACATGACTAGATCCTCATAGCCAACGCTGGGCATTTTTCAACATTGTATTTTTGGATATTTTTGGTCCTTGTGACTTTTGGCCCTCACTTCCCCCCAAAAAATATCAAAAGCCATGCCGAAATCATGTATCGTATCTTCGGAAGCATGACAAAAAACATCAGAAAAAACATGCTGAAAAAACCTCCATCTTTTTGACAAATTTACAGCGCGGGGGTCTTTAAGTCGCTTCCGGGGTCTTGCCGATCACCCACGGACCCACCGATCAATCCGTCAGTGGCCGAGGGAAAAATGAGCACCGCCCGGGTGTCAACGTCGTCAACGTGGAACCATAAAGAGACATGTCAGAAGGGGATGAAAAATCCCATAGCAATCCACAGGAATGGTATATTTTACCTACATAAATGGTTGATTTTTATGGTACATGTAGATAAATTACATGGATCCCATGAGAATGAGACAAAGATTTTTTTTCGCTATACAATTGACACCAGCACTGGAAAATGCACTTTGCAGGCTGCTCAAGAAGTGAAGGACGTCTGGGCCGTAGCTTGCAAAAAGTTGCATGTGGACCACATTCACAGAGCTTGTGGAGAAAACATGTTACTGTCGAAAGTCTCTTGAGAAAACCCCTGAGTAGAATATGTAGTTGTAGTAAAAAATTAGGAGACTAGGTCGGGACCATTTTGAGTATTGGAAAGGGTTTTCCAGATCAAGACTTCGCCATGTCCACTTGGAAATCTTCTCCACAATGCGAACATGAAACACCCTGAAGCTCACATGTAGGGTAAAATGCCTATTGTCACTCCTTGTGGGGGAGGGTCATCCTACACTCAGTTAGGATTCCGATCCTTCTGTGGGCTATAAAAGGGCAGGGAACGAGCTTGACAATAGGATATCCGGGCAATTTATTATAAATCCTCAACCTGAATTAACCGCTCTAAAATGATATTCTAAAATCACGAAACGTCACAAATGCAAGATGGGTCAAGCATGATGAAGGATAGACGTGGATAGACTGTCAACTTCATTATATTTCATACAGTACTGTATTCTTTACTGTGATAATCTTGATTCAAGAACTTGTCTACGAGTGTCAATTCAATGAAACATGTCTCGGGGATTCCAAGAAATTGACTTCCCCATTCTTGGTGACCATCTGTGCAACTACGAACCAACTCGCAGCCGAAAAAGGTACAAAGCCATGGAAAAGGGTCGCTTGTTCCACCGACACAAATGTCAATGGATGATGGGGTGTGTTTTCTTCAACCATTTTTTGTGCTTGGAAACGTGTCCAGCCTGGTACTAATATAGCTAAAAAGGTATGGTTCTTTTGAAAATAGGAGCAACGAATCCGTGTACCAGATGCTAAAAAAGGTGCACAACCAAAATAGAAAAACCACCGCATAAGTAACAAAGACTACCTGGAAAGCCAAGTGCCCAATTTTTAAGGCAAAAGTTGCTGGTTTTAGGTGTAACACAGTTGCCTAAAAAAATAGGGCACTTGGCGTTCCAGGTAGTTTCTGTATGGTTCTCTGTGTTTGTGTGTTTTGCCGTCAGCACTTTAAACCTTAACAGGGGCCACAAAAAGAAAAAAACCTCCTACTTTCCATTATACTGGTTGGTTAGTTGGGATCCTTACATATAACCAATTTATCATAATCCCTGTATATAAGTGGGTAGTTTTTCATCCCCTAGACAACCCAACAAACCACGTTTTTTTGTTCGTGGCTCACAAAGGTCTCAGGGAAGGATTTTCGCCAAATTCGAGAAATGATTTCTTCGCATCCTACTCGAAGAATAGGTTGACGAATGTCTTGACGTTTTTTCTGTAACCACCCCGAAGGTTTGAAACTTTTGTGTGGTCAAAATGTTTATTCGCATCACATCTGTTTGTAATTAGTGAAACAACTACGTAACAACTACCGACTCAAAGTGTCACTGACCTCTTGAATTTAAAAGAGCCAAACCCGCTGAGATATAGATTCTGAGATTTTTACATGTTGTTTCCAAAATCCATTTTACCAGCAACTCACCCCCACATCCACAGTGCTCTAGCAGCGGCGCCATCCCATGTTGCGTGCTCTAAATGTCCTTTTTGGACCTGGGAATTGATGTGACTCAATTCACCAATTTCCAAAAGGCACATACATGCAGTGAGCAAGACTGCAAACATCTGTTAAATCGATTTGACATTGCTTTGTTTGTTTTCATTTGGGTGGAAAAAATGTTCCCCTTTTATGGGTATGTTTCTTGGAGAAAAAACAAGATGTATTCTCAAAGATCTGAACAAGTCCTCCTTAAAAAGACCTCTGTGTGTGGTCTTATAACCCTCCTTGCTAACAAGCCTGAAGTTTGCAGCAGTCTGGCAGTCGAAGGGTGAGCTCCAGCCAGATTTGATTTGTTTTCAAAGTTCCTGCCCAACGTCTGAAGCCAAAGTCAAGATTTCCATCCAAGAAAATCCTTGAAATGAAGCAGTCTGGTTTCAAGTTCACCAAGTTTTAGTAAGTCTGTTGAGTTACCCAGGGGACAGGTCGCTATCACTTGCCCGAAGTGTGTGATCAGAGTTTGGGCGGACATTCCTGAAGATGGAAAGGACGCGCATGTATCCAGCAAGATCGGCAACTATATCGGCGGACCTTCAAAGGGGTGCCAATTAAACCCTAAGTGATGGAGAATTGAATACCCTGTAACGGAACCATTTGGCACCCCTTTGAAGGTGCTGGTGATGAAATTGGATCTTCTCAAATCAGCAAACAAAAATGATTGAACACCTTGGGACCCCGAAACCATTTTCACAAAAATGAAGGTGTTAAGCCACACAAAAATTTATGGGTTTTAATAAGTTATAAGTTATAACCCCCTAAAACTGCAGGTTTTAGGTTGTGGGTTCCAACTATAGTCGCCTTGTGACTTCAGTGACTTCGGCTTCACACATCAGACGCTTTCGGCACGGCGGATCACAACTGAACTTTCTGTGGCTGTCGCTCGGCTTCAGTCAGTGGGCTGGATGCGTCTACACAAACGTCCCTCAGCACGTATAAGAAACCAGAAAGCTTTGGGTCACTCAGTGTTTGGAAGGCTTTTTTTTCACAAATTCTCAGAATTGCTGAAAACTTGAATACAGAAGTTTTTTGTGAAAATATAAAATAAACATATAAAATATGTGTACCTGGACCTTCAAAGGGGTGCCAATTAAACCCTAAGGGATGGAGAATTGAATACCCTGTAACGGAACCATTTGGCACCCCTTTGAAGGTGCTGGTATCAAATATGTATAATCTGGTTTGCATCATTATGGCATTGCTAATTCACCATGGAAATCTCCAGATAATGCATAGTGTGTGTGTGTGTGTGTTTGTATTTTAGGGATTGGTGCACCCCGATTCTGACGGAACATCCCATCATATCGCGGGTGTTTTGTTTGGATGATGTACACCCCTGAAAATTAACATGTTGAACCCAAAAATGAAGGTTTGGAAGATGATTTCCCTTTGAAAAAAACAGGTGATTTTCAGGTTCCTGCTGTTAACTTTCCAGGGTGTATCATGATTTATCACCGGGGTCAATGATGTGAATCTGTGAACTAAGACTAGTCACCAAAAGCACTTGTTGAATTATCTACGTAATCCCCCTGAACAGGCTTTATACCTACCACTCAAAGTTGGTTGTCCAAAAACCATGCTCATTGTCATGACATACAGTCAAATGACTACAGTACATCAAGGTAAAAGCAAATGAACATGAAAATGCCTTCCATTCCGGGTATGAAATTGACGATGTCTTCGCCAGAAATGAATGAGTCCATCCTCTTCTATTCGGTTACTTGACAACTTTTGAAGACACAAACAAAAACGTTAAACACGTGTTTTATTTTCAAAGGGATGGCATGCCCCATAACATCCCTGTATATGGTATATTTACTTACTAATTTACCTTAACATTTAAAAATCCAGCATTTCATGTCGGTACATATATGGAACCTATGACATGCTAGGTTCCAAAACCCATGGGTCGCAGCCAAGCATCAGCAGGAGATTTCGATAGAGTTGTCCTGAATTTCAGCCGCGAAACCCGGTTCGGATCCATCCACAAAAAATCCAACCATCACGTTTAAAAAAAACGTTTTAACCCAGGGAACTCTTGGTGGCCACATGAAAAAATAATACCTGACATAGAGAAATCATAACATCTATATATATATATATATCTATATTTCAAGTTCGTGGCGGCGAAGAAGGGGATTATGGGGACAGTTCCTAGGAGGGTAACCTGAATTCAACATCTGGTATCTCTAAAAATATCCACGAATTGGTTTTCAAAAACGAAGGCTGTACCCGTAACCAAATGCTTTTTTCTGCCAAATAGATGAGTGCAATCCCCCCCAAAAAAAAAACTAGATCCAGCCAGGTCATATTGTTTCCCAAATAAAAAAACTGTTGACACTCGACTCCGGCACAGGAATTTTTGGGGAATAAAGTCCGAACATAAATCAATTGGTAATTACAGTAAACATCTGTACACCTCCAAAGTTTGAGATAGAACCTGATAATCAAAAAGGTGAATCTCCTTTTTGAATGTTTTTTTTTTTCAGGTTCCATGTGACAAGGCCTTCAGGGGTGGAGGCCCTCCAGGGAACAAGCGGAACAAGTCCATATCTTTGGGATTCCCTGGGTAAAAGGAAGGAAATCATCGACTCAACAAAATGCCTGGAAACAAGGGGGATATATGTTAGGCACGAGGGTAAATCGGCACACCCTCTTGAAAACTAACGATGTTTTTCCCAAAAAAATGGATGGTTGGAGTCAATGATTCAATTCCTGTTATTATAAAATGGTCCTTTTTCAGGGGACATTCGTTCATTTTCGGGGTGTGTGTGTGTGTGTGTCGATTTTTTTCCCAAAACACTTGGATTTTGGTATCTTTTCTCATACGAATTTAAAGGTAGCCCCGATGCCACCCCTTTTCCCCCAGAAAATAGGGCCTTATGATCGGGGATTATTAAGGGACAATGGATGGGCTTCATAACCCCTTAATAATAGGCCGGCTATTTCTTGGGAGGGTTGGCATTGGGGGGGGGTACACCCCTGAAATTTAACATGGAACCTGAAAAGAAGTCCCTGGAAAAGGTGATTCCTTTTGGAAACCATCATTTTCAGGTTCCATGTTAAATTTCGGGGGAGTACCCTTAGATTCCCCTGAAAATCACAGGAAAAAATCTGAAAACCAAGCTGCTCACACCAGGTGTCTCTCCAGTCAGCTGGGCATGGATGCCCGCACGGCAGGCAGCAGCAACTCCCGACCTCCCAGGCCATGTTGAAAAACGGGGAAAAGTTCAGTACCTTGGAGGATCATCCCAGGACTTGGATACGTGGTTAGTATCACCCCCCATTTATAAGCCATGAATTTCGCCCATTTGGAGAAGAATAACGAGGAATAACCACACTTAGGGGACTTACGATCACCATGGTTATTAACGACTTACTAAATGGGATGATCCTCGAAGTAGGGGGTTCTTGACCGAATTTCTTTGAAACCAACATCTTTTTTGGATTCTTTTGTTGGATTAATCGAGTCATCTCTCCTGATCCAAGTGTTTTACAGGGGCCATCATATGACCAATTGCTTGATCCCCCAAGATGGGTCCCATTTAATGAAGTGTGAGGAATCACACCACAAATTGTAGCCTCCATTAAAACGGTTCGTCCATATCCCACCATTGGAAGTTCGGACAATCATCGACTCAACATACTCAACAAAAGCGCTGACTGGGAGGGGATATGTGACAGTTCCCAGGGTAGATGCTGATGCTGAAGTACTGTTGATGGAAATTTTCCTGCGGTCACCAGTTGAGGTTGGTAGTTTATCCGAGTATTTACAGGGCTTTTTACATCCCAGGTAGTTAGCAGGACCTCTGAACAAACTCCCTGCCCATTACACGTACAAAACCTAGCAAAACCATGCAAAACCGTGCTTGTTTTGTTTGTTTTTCCATATTGCCAAAAGAATATGCTAGCATTGAGAACATACCCTTGATGGAAGAAATCCGGCTAACCACCTGGGATGTATAAAACCCGTATATAAACAACTGGAGATACTACCTATCAACTGGTGCAGGATTTCAGCCATCAACAGTATCATGCAATTCTACAACCATTGACATGGGGAACACCGGGCGTTATATATATATATATATATATTATATATATACATATACATACGTATAGATATAGCACACCTCTGAAGACTAAGAGGACTAACTGGAAATTCACCTAATTTTTAATAGCAAATACATCTTCAGATGGTTGGTTTTAACATTGTCATTTGTTAGTTTTCTGGAGGATATACATACCTAGAACCCAAACGGGGCCCCTTGTTTTCCCTACAAAAATGCCTTGTTTTTTGAGGGGGCCCGTCGGTCGTCCACCCAAAGGGGCTTGACCCCTTGGATGTCTCAGTAGAAGTTAGGATCAAAGGTTAGGATCAGTGGATTATATCCCTAAGATATCCTGCCTATTTATAAGTAGGTTATATCCATTTTACTAACCATTGATCCCAACTTCCTGGGACATCCAGTCGTAGGTTGAGGCATCCAACTTTGGTTTTAACTTTCCATTGAGGACCGAGCTTGATGGCATCGTTGTGCCCGACTCCAACTCGCCAATCACCAGCGAGATGGATCCTGAACACCGGCCCGCCATCATTCAAGATTGAGAAAATTTGTTACTAGTTGGTGGTTGAACATCCCATGTGAGAAATATTAATCAAAATGGGAATTCCCTAATTAGAGGCAAACATAGAAAATATTTGAAACCACCACATAGATTATAGACCTTATTTTGTTTCACCCAATGGGCCATGAGAAACAAAGAAAAAACTCTCCCGAAGTTTAACAGACATAGCCCCTGAAAAGTAGCCTATAGGAAGCCGGATCGTCTTCCAGTCCCACCATTGTTCAGGATTTTAAAAACTTCCGGGGGTGAAACAAAGTGGACTCGATTGATTGGGAGGATTTCATTGATAGAATTAAACCAAATGAGAAAGAAACATAATGTCCTCGGTAAATTGGTCACTGCTTCGGTTTGAGTTGATATTGGTTCCACAGGCTTCAAGGGGTTGGGTATGAACAAAATATGAATATGATTGCATTTAGAGATCATCAGAACAAGAGAATAAAAAAACATGTATATATCCCCCCCTAATCCTGAAAGAATACTGTAAACTGACTGTGATACTCCATCACTAGCAGTCACTGGATGGGCAGGGCATACTTCAGGTGGGGGAAAATGTTGTCATCCTGACATAAAGTCATGAGAAGTACTTTGCGCTGTGTGCAAGATCGCACGGTCATGATATTCAACAATCATGTATTCTGAATGCAACCCTCGTATAGATATATACCTGGACCCTGCAAGGGTCTGAAATTTTGAGCCCCCTTAANTCTATCTATATATATATATATATATTTCCTACCCAAAGGGATTTTTCCTTAAACCCAACTTTGTCCAAAGCACCGAAACCGGTCAACTGTATGGAAAACCTGATGGCTCCATCTCTGTGGCATTTGATGGCTCCAGGGTCGACCCGCCGCTTCACTTATGGCACACACTGGTGGACTGTGATTCCAAATATCCCAATGTCAAAAACCATTCGATATGAAGAAAGTAACCACATGTGTATTTCTTGGATACCAGAAATGAAAAAAATATGTGATTCCTATGGAAACAGTAACTATTGGATCTATATATATATTTATATACGCATAGTATAGTATATACATAGAATTACATATACAAAAAAAGAGAGCTACATTTTTCTTCCAAACAACCCGTGCCCGTTTTTGCGCCAAGTTTCCCAGCAGAAGAATCAAACATGGGCACAAATCTTCTTGCCACTGCCAATTCCCAGAGAGAAAAAAAGTGATGACTCCACTCGTATTGAATCTTCACCTGAGAAACGAAAAAAAACGGCCTTACTTTCCATTGAGTCATCCTGGTTGTTTAATGACGGGATCCTTACAATGGTTTATGAAATAATCTCTATATAACTGGGAAGTATAATCGCGTTTGAACCCTAAACAACCAGGTTTAAAAACTTATGAGCAAAGTGTGGCTGAGAAAAACCTGGAAAACCTGACATTTCTGGGTCGCAAAAAATCGAGGAAGGGATCCGATCCTGCAGACCTTCAACACCCTGACCATTCCATAGAATCCTGATTGGTTGATGACGGGATCCTTATCATCAGGGTTTGCCATAATCACCTGAAACAACCCTAAAAATTGGAGAAACCCTGTATCACCAAGCGACTTGCTACCTGTCATTTTTTAGGGTTGATGTTCCCATGTAACAAGGTCCTTATGGTGGACCCCGATCATGGCTGACTATAATCCACATAGAACAGGGTATGGTTTTTGCCTCCTCGATATACCCTAAACAGCTAGAGGCCCTTTTTTCATTTCTCACCTGGATGTGTTTTTTCGCAAACTGGTCGTTTCACTGCTGAAAACACTGCGAAAGTGATTCGCCCAGCAATGCTGCCTGCTATAATATCGACTTATGTATCAAGTATATAGATATTCGTATTTACATGAGTATGCAAACTAATTGTGCATTTCTGGATTCTTTCTCATAGAAGCATGACCAAACTACAAGTGTTTACGTTGAAAAATTGGCAAATGGGAAGTCGTCTGGAGAACCAAAACCCCATTCTTTGAGCAGAAAGTTCAGGGGCCATTACATTACCAACCCAAACAATGCACTGCTGTTGATGGAAGAAATCCTGCACCACCTGGGATGTAGAAACCTTGCAAATAATGGGATAACCCACATATTAACTGGTGCAGGATTTCAGCCATCAACAGTATTACAGGGGAAATCCCACAAAATTTACCATGCATTTGCATTGTTTGATTCCCTCAAATGGGTCCCATTTAAAGATCGAACCTGCACCGAAAATACGTTCACAACAAAAAACAACAAGTGAGCCCCCAAAAAGAACAACCCTTACTTTCCATTGAATCCTGGTTGTTCAATATGGATCCTTACATTAAATGGTTTCTTATAATCCCTATATAACTGGGAAGTATTTCATCCCGTTTTGAACCCTAAACAACCAGCTTTTTGTTCATTGCTCAAGTCAGCCAGAAAGAAGCCCACCTTATTCTTTTTGTTCATTCAAAGAGAAGATTTAACTTTCACATCCATACAATACTAGGGCTCAGGTGTCCATGGAAGTTAGTAGCTATATAGTTAGTTAGTAACTTGGTTTATAACCTATACACTTACAACTCTACAGGGGTTAGTCCATCTATTCACTAAGTAGGGTCCATCCATTGGTACCTATTAATTTCGACCGCCCTTTTTTTGATTGCGACTCGAAATGTTGTGCAGTGCTTCATATTCGACCGCCCGCCCGCCCGCCCATACTCCGGGCGGAAGGTTGATGACCTTCGCAGGATCGATCAGCTTCTGGTCGGAATGCACGGTCAGCAGCAACTCGCTATCGTGATCATCAAAAATTTCGCCAATCTTGCCTCACAAGACACCACCCCCTGGAGGTGAACAACCACACGAGTCGTCCGGTGATGGTGTGTTTAAATCTATATATATACTGTACTGTATATATTCATATATGTTGAAATTATATAATATTACATGGAATTCTATGAGATTGTGGTATATCCTATTCTAGTGTATTATATCAATATCATATCATATTATATATACCATACTGTCACAGTGTACTACACTATACTTTATTACATCATATTATATAGTACTCTAATCTATATTGTATCATGTTGTCGTAGGTTGTCTTTCATTATGTTAATAGCATATGATATCTCATGACGCTAGTTCCTAAGTCAAAAAAGTTAAAATACTGTAGATTATAGTGATTATAGTTACTAGATTGTACATCCTGTATACAAATATGCATCTCTGTGTGGTACAGTGGCCTGCAATTCCATAAAGATGGCCAAATTGTAGGCATCAAACTATCTATATAACTTCAAAGTCATACACTCCCTGAAACTAACAGCTCACACCTGGAAATACGGTTTCCCAAAAGGAAACTGGTACTTCAACCACCATTTTTCAGGTGCGAACTCTTAGTTTTAGGGAGGGTAATAGAACAAACACGGTAGTGTATGATGATATGGGTATATCAGCACCTTCATTTCCCCTACCACTGAAGTTTATAAAAGCTTCATGTTCAAAAGGCACGCAAAAAAAAAGACAATCTATAAGGCACACCCGGAAACACAAGTTCAAGAGAAAATGATAGAACATGATCAATGGTATAAAAGAAAGCATATATGATATATGAATAGTTAAAAACATGCCATTCTGCCAAGATGACATGTTGATTAAATTGCGGCACTTCATGTTTGATTTGAGTTCCATGAAAGGATTGGGCACGCGCTTCCGGCATATAGAAATCTTCAATGATTCCTGAAGCGCTCACTGGACATACTTCCACAACGTACATATGGTTACAAATCAATGTGTCTTCACCAGCACCAGCCACAGCACCACCAACAACACCAGGAGCAGGAACAACAACAAGAACAACAACAAGAACAACAACAACAACAACAACAACAACAACAAGAAGAACAAGAAGAACAAGAAGAACAAGAACAACAAGAACAACAAGAACAACAACAACAACAAGAAGAACAAGAAGAACAAGAAGAACAAGAAGAACAAAAAGAACAAGAACAACAAGAACAACAAGAACAACAAGAAGAACAAGAAGAACAAGAAGAACAAGAAGAACAAGAAGAACAAGAAGAACAAGAAGAACAAGAACAAGAACAAGAACAAGAACAACAATGACAACCACGACAGTGGGCTTTTTCCAAACATTATCAAGTATATAATATAGACACATACTGGCAAAAATATACACGTTTATACAAAAGTATAGGTACTCTAAAGAGATTCAATGAGCTTAAGCTTCAAACGGCTTCCAAACAAACCAAAGCGACCCCATGTGATGCATGTAGCCGGTGCCTGTCATTGTGTTTTCGTCCACGAAGTACTTGACAGAAGAGTTCCTATCAGGACATGGGAGAAGCCCCCTCTAATATTGTCTTTGGGAAGATCAAGAACGGAAAAAAGAAGCAAACTATTGCGAACACAACTTTCTTTTTCTCAATTGTTCCTATTGCACTTACAAACATGTTCCTGTGCGTGGCATCATCAAAACATTCTGACACATGAACTTGATGCGACTCTACCGATATTGGACCCAAGTATATAGGAGATTTACCCATGACATACGCAGTTCCCTGGTGAGTTTGCTGATGAGATCAGTGACACATCAATGGGATACGAGTCAAAAGGATATTG
The DNA here is from genome assembly GCA_000507305.1 of Breviolum minutum Mf 1.05b.01. Taxonomy (NCBI): domain Eukaryota; class Dinophyceae; order Suessiales; family Symbiodiniaceae; genus Breviolum; species Breviolum minutum. The sequence goes on from DF241113.1 coordinate 70,945, forward strand.
GCCGAGCAGAACCGACCATGCGTGGATGCAAGTTGTTTCCGTTGTCTATAGCTCCCACAAACAAATTCCCTCCAGGGCAAATTGTAAGGTAGATTCACTCAGAACAAAGCCACACAAACATCACCCACCTGGATTTCCTGTGGGTTTTTACGACTCTTACTCTTACCTATTGGGGTTTTACGTTGTTTTTAACCGTAGTTTTCCCAAAAGCAACTTCACCCCGTCAAATTGCGGTGTTCCAAGGTTCTGGGCTGGAGCAAAGTGTGGCTGATTAACCTGGAAGAAAGAGATGTGTGTCGAAGGGATCGCCTAAAATCTCCCAGGTTGGACCCACTAAACCCTGAGTATGATAATAGCTGGATCGCAAATTACTTAGGGGTCCGTTGGGAAGGTCCCATTCAATTCTTGATGGAAGGGATTCTACTGAGTAAATGATCAACATCCTTCTGACATTCCATTATATTGGTTGGTTAAAAGGGATCCTTATATTGGTTTATTATGATTCCTATGTGACAAGGTAGTATAACCCCCTATATAAACCAACCAACCGGGTGCCCTTGATCACTGCTCTACTCCATCTATGTAAAAATAGAACCGAACGATTTGGTGCCTCAAAAGTTAGGAGCTTGAAGATACTATCCTTGTGGTGGAATTTATCACTATGTCACAGTTGATGGTTCAGAAATCCGGTAAAAAAACCACCTGGGATGTATAGGATGTAAAAAAAAACGGAAAAATGGTAGATAAAGACCCATCAACAGCATCATTATGTAAAGGTTTTTGTCTGTGATTGTATGATATACAGCTAGTATGATATACGTATATAATAGATGTATGATATATATACCTAAATATATCTATTACATGAGCAATATATGCACATCGTAAGAACTGTGGTCCTACGCAAGGTATTCCACCTGGAACAAAACCTGAGATCCGGTGAATCCTGGCATGATCCTGGCCTTTGGGTCTTTGGGTGGATGGGTGTTTTTGAAAATGAATATGGCTTGCCATACGATTGCCACTTCGACCACTAATATGAAGTTCAAGTACAAGAACGGAACTACATTAGGTATACTTAGTACTAGTCTAGTGGATACTAGTCATGTAGTCATATGTATCTATATTAAAAAAAATGATATGTTATATGTATTTATAAATATGTCTATCTATATATACATATATACACAAACGTATGCTTTATTTCTTCAATAGGTACTGTTCAAACAAAACGATGCAAAAAGGTGGGTCCATTCGGAATTCAACAACAAAAACATCAAACCTCCCAACGGAGAGTACCAACATCCTTGAGGTCCGAACAGTTGCCGCTGCATCTGTGTGCAAGGTCCTGGGCATCGTTTTCTCCCATGGGGCCATGTTTGGTTAAAGAAAAGCTACGTTAACCCCATAGGATCCATGGGACGACTGTATATTTACCTACAAATGGTTGACTTTTAGGGTTTGCATGTTGGTAAATATACCGTCCCATGGATCCTTTGGGTTTGTTTTTTTCGCTTCAAAAAGGTACCCCTCCCCCGAAGTTGAAACATAGCCCCTGAAAAATGGTGCTTGGAAGACAAGCCGTTCCTGCTGCGTTTCGGTAACCCTTCCGGGGCGAGCTGTTAACCTTCGGGGGGATAACCCATTTCTAAAGCATCAAAGGTTGCATGCATTATGTCCTACCGAAAAAGAAGGCCTTCATGGGCGTAGGAAATGCGTTAATCATAGTCAATCCGGGTCGTCAACCAGCCACTCCCTGACCCATGTGACTCTAGTGAATATTGTTACCCGGTTACCCATTCTCAGCATCACTTGGGAACAGGAAAAAAACTGGAAGTGAGCCACCAAGAACACTCTTAACTCTTATCACATTCCATCATAACAGTTGGTTTACAATTTTCAGACCCTAAAAACCTGCCCAAAATACACTCTCAGAAGGGTCTTTGAGCCCTAGGGATAGTTACTATAGAACATGGGTAGTACAGTACAGCCCCTCTAAATTATGAAACCCAAACAGCCGAGGCTTTTTCACTGCTCAAGTCTTTGCTCCTAGCTGGAGTCATATATTCACGATTGTTCATGGAAATGCTAACTTGGACTTAGAGTGGGTCATATCGAGTCACTCAAAGTACCTGGAAAATTCACATCGAACTCAAAAATGGAGCCATGAGTCATGAGGCTACATCCCTGAAAATGGAAAGATTTTGAACCCCAAAAATGGAGGGATGGATGGTTCAAATGATGTTCCGAATTTCAATTGGGTGACTTTTTTGGGCTTCCAGTCCTTGCATTTTCATTCTGAAAATCCGCTGAAACCATCTGAATGCTAGGTTCCATCGGATAGTTGACATTTGCATCGGATCTTATGCTTTCACAAATTAAGATGCTGATTATCCCTCCTACTCTTGATGAAAGAAATTCGGCTAACCCCTTGATATGGTAAATATCCCTTTATTAACAGGGTTTTATACATCCCAGGTGGTTATTGCCGGATTTCTGAACCATCAACAGCATGTAACTGGTAGATATTCGGAGGATACGTGTACAGTATAAAAAAAGAAACCCTATCCAGATATGTCCTAAGATTTCGCAATTTTCCCCGACAATCCTATGACCCTGGGGATGGGAGTAAATCGACCGTCAATCCAGCCATGCTGCCATGCTGCAGCAACCGCATGAGTCTGTCAGCCAAGGGACAAGAAGGTCGTGACATAATCAATTTGACCCAAGACCTGGGGATTGGATAAATGTTTCCCATGAAAACATCTGGAAAAACATGCGATTTCATGTAATTACACATATATGTTACATTATACACATATACTTTTATATGTTTAAAGCAATACATACTGTTGATGGAAGAAATCCTGCACCAGTCAATACTCAGAAGATCTCATTTTCATAGGGTTTTATACATCCTAAGTGGTGCAGGATTCTTTCCATCAACAGTATCAATACATCTATACGTATGGTGTATGTATATCAAAAGGTTCTACATACATAGTGGCATCAGTTTGATGTCTTTGACAATACCTCTCTATGTTTTTCCAAAGGTTGAGGGATCTCAGAACCTTTGATGCACATCCAAAACATACCAAATCATGTGCTTGGATGTGCCCGGAGTTCAGTAAAAGGTTAGGATCAGTGGGTTATAACCCCCAATATATGTCATTTATAAGTAGGTGAAACAACTAACCCATTGATCCGTTCACCATTGATCCTATCTTTTCACAGGACGCCAAGATACGAGTTTTTTCCAAGGGTCGCTTATGATCTTGGCACACTCATCTGCAGGGATCCTGAGCTTGCTCGGTGTTGAATATCAGAAATCTGTTCATTTCGAAACTCTTTTTGGACATTTCGGATGGGGAGTTCAATTTAAAATCATATGAGGGTTGTTTAGCGTGGTTAAAATTGATGTTCCAAACGTTTGAAAACAACATTTCATGTTTTTTGTTTATCTTAGTTTTCAAGCACCTGTTTTGGGGAATGTATAGGTCTGAGCAGCTACGCATAGCCAATCCCTGGCAATCAAACAACGCCAAGCAACGCTAAAATGATGTCCTCGAAGCCGGACACTGTCCTGCCCCACAAACAGAGCCAGGGAAGCCACTTGAGCCACGAAAAAACGAAAAAAACTTACTACTTTCCATTGATTGAATCCTTGCTGGTTAATAGGGATCCTTATTTCATGGTTTATTAATCCCAACATAACTGGCTAGTATAATTCATAATAAACCCTAAACAACCAGGGGCCCATTTTTCATTGCTCACTTGTCTTTGCCACTACCCTCCTGGGAACCCAAATCCCCTGCCCAGCCGGCCACTTTTTGTTGAGTCGATGATTGTCCGAACTTCCCCAGGAGGGATATGCGGATATGCCCGGAGGGTCTGTATTTGATTGTATTTGAAGGATTGTTGAAAATATGATCAAAGACATTCAGCAAAAGGTCTTTGGTCTCATTTGGGGCATCACTCCCAAAGTCAAACATCACCCCTGAAAAGTTACCGAAACCCAAAAGGAAAGTAGTTTTCCAAAATTTCCAACCTCCATTCTTCAGGGGCTATGAAAACTTTGGGGGTGTATGGTCTCGTTCCCTGGAGGGTAGATCTTGTAACAATCCCTCGCACCTTGACACCTTGGTTGGATTTGTCCGTTGAGCACGGATTTTTAGTGAGAGCCGCAAGTAGATTTATCCAGTCAACGTCCATTGTTCATTGAATGTATTTATGTAATGAATACATAATATCGAAAAGCTACAGCAAATGTATATACATTTGCAAGTTTTGGAAACAAAACATGAGTCATGAGACACAAACATAGCAATCAAAAACTATAAACCAAGTGATTCAATCAAAGAGACCATTTTATCCCCAAACATTGGGTGTGTCACCAACAACCTTTGAGTTCGGGTCATGTAAATTCACCATCCCCAAAAAGTCACCAGCAGAATTGCCATGATAGCCAGTGTTATTACTCTCTTCCAAAGAATCTTGTGACACGATGCGAGGCATATGTACAGCTTGCGATGTGGAACCAGAAGGATAAAAGAACATCTTCTCAGATCTAGACAATCAATACTGCCATCCAATGGGAATCTGCTTGGGATCTTTTTCCTTGCGCGACATACACAGGCTGAAATCTAAATGATTCAGGAGTCACGAAGGTAACTGAATTAAAGGCCACTGAAAGCGGTGCCATTCAGGTTCTGGTAAAGCTTCAGCGCCAAGTTCTGGTTGCTCTTGCCACCACTTGACACCCCAGTCGACTAAGACTTCCTGAGGCATGTAGTAGTCAGTACCCATAGGATCCATGCATATATGGGTAAATTCTCCTACCTTACTATAAAAATCAACCATTCAATTCACGTAGGTCTAAAAAAACCTGTCCCATGGATCCTATGGGGTGGTTTCATCAACCTGGAATCCATGCAGGCAAGTAGGGCAAACAAAATTTATAAATCAACATCCCGAGGTGGATTTCTTTACAAAAAAGCGCCTCGTGGACCCCAAAGGGAAACGAACTAACGAACAGCATGGGACTTGCAGCTTAGCATCGCATCCTTCCGTTGTTGTTACTAACATACCCAGATGCTCAATGTATGGCATATTTACCTACATTTGGCTATTGTTTATGGTAAATGTAGGTAAATATACCAGGGGATAACTTATTTACAATAGGGCATGACATCATGACAAGCTTCATTTCAACAAAAAGTGATCCTACCAGTAGCCACCAAAAGCGTGGCCACGCGGCCACGCCTGGCAAAATCCAGAGTCTCTGCTGTGAGATGAAACAGATCCAACACATACTTGTATAGGTAAGTATACAGTGACTTGTCGTCCAATGTCTGCAGAAAACAACTGGTAGATTGCCACCGTGAACACGTGCACAACCCCTCATTTACTCATGCTTCACGACTTTACAGGGTACCAAAAAATCCCACAACGTCAGCTCTGCTTCTTCCTATATACACAAAGGCCGTTCTCGAAGGCGTTTTTTGGCGATGTTTTGTGGCCCGAAAGACACACTGAACAAATGTGGAAAATGTATGTCAAGATCGAATATTGCAGAGAAAAGACACGAAAACTGGCTGGTTTATTCCCCAGCTCCAAAGGTCTTCAATTGTTTTTTCCCCAATGAGGTTCCGTCCAACAAATATGTGACCCAAACATTTGACTTCTATCCATCTTAATTGAACGAAAGACCACAAAAAACAAAACAGATTTGCCTCTCTTTTCAATCCAAACAACGTCTCTCCCCACCAACAGGTCCAGGTCGCATTACCATACTGCAGCACTACACGTAGATCTGCTTTGGACCAGTTAGAGGCACCCCCCAAGGGAATGTCACGAGCAGCCACAATGCTACCACAGTCGTAAACATACATGTGAGGTGCTTTTTTGTATGAATCCGGCTCCAAACACTCCACAATCTGATGGCAAACCTGCTGGGTCTTTGAAAAAAAATTAGGGTACAAATAACATCATCAATAAAAACAGGGGGAATACACTCCCTAAAAACAATGGTTATAACCCCTAAAAAACGGTGAGTTTTTCCAATGTTCGGAATCTCTGATTCCTTCCAGGGGTCCCCCCATTTTGAGAAACTCCGAAACTTCCGAACCACCTCTCCGTTCGCTATATAATCATATACGTATATATGTATGTAGATATGCATATTCTATATATATATATACATACAATACCTAGAACCCAAATGACCCTTGTTTTGGTTGGAATTTCGGCCTTGTCTTGAGGGGCCTTGACCTTCAAGAATAGAGGTCATGAGTCATGAAGGGGCTCTATAAGATGTCAGTTTTTTTCATGATTCCCATCGCAAGAACATACAAAGGTTTTAGACAGATGTGCTGTGTATGAAGGTATGACGTAGTAATGGGCTGAACCCATGCAGCTCCCAATTGAAGGACCCTCGGGTTTACGTAGACTTCTGCTCGGTGACCTGGAACTGTGAAAAAAACGATCCAACATTTCTGCTGGGTGGACACCAAGAACAAGGATAAACTAGAGAAAAAAACACCTATACTAATATAATATATATATATACTATATTTACACATAGGAAATACCAAATTATATATACATATACATATAGGAAGTAGCCATGCTTTCTTTCACTCGAGTTTTGCCGGAAAACGGTCGTTGCTCTCTCCAATGTGAAGCTTGACTTGATGAACTCAGGTGCATTGCGACCACAATGCCCAGACACATAAAGTGTTAAGTGCCGACTGTGCCGACTACAAATGTCCGCTAATAACGCCACATCTGCTCCGGAATCTTCATGTACAGTAGTGCTGGCCCTCTCCTCAGTAGGGGGTCAAAGTCAAGGATGTTGTCGTCTGGAAAAGGCGCCGTTGTCACGTTGTCCTTTTGATGTTACCGGATTCTCTCTCTTGAAGTTTTTCAATAGTTGGGTTTCAAATGTAACTCACTAAAAGTTAAGCCTCTAGCAAAGCACCTAAGTTTTGCCTATAGAAGTAAAAACTTCGAATCAAAAGAAGTCCGAAAACATTGGAAAAAAAAACATGTTTCAATTTGCTCAAATTGCAACTGAAAGATACAAAATAGATTTCTGGTCGTAGTGAACGTAAGGCTTCTACCAAGGCTAAACTTTCCAAGGAATGCTGTAGCAACGATGCCTCCTTCAGCCCCCTTTGAGTAGCCAAAAGCGACAGGAAGGTGTCGCTTCGTAAATGAAGATGGATACCACGACACGTCAGCTCCAAGTGATTCAAAGTTGCCTTGTGGAAACCGGGAAACAACAGGGAAAATGATGGGGTGTACAGTATAGAAAAGCTACGGAAAATGTATTTCAATTCACAAGTCTTGGAAACAAGACATGAGACACAAACTTAGCAATCAAAAGCTATAAATCAGGTGATTCCATCAATGTGACCTTTTGATCCCCTAATTGGTTTGAAGTCACCAACAGTCATCCAACAACCTTTTAAAGTTCGGGTCAGGTTTTCATTCACCATACCCAAAAAGGGCACATTCAATCGCAGATTTTTTTTTTCCGGAGTTTTTCTAGTTGGTGGTTTTGGACCCAGTTGAAACATATCTGTCAAAATTGGTTCATCATCGAACATAATCCAAATCTTTGAGTTGCCACCATCGATCGTTGTTATAAGTTATAGTTATAATCCCTATATAACTGGGTAGGCCTTGTTCATCCCATATATATATATATATACCTGCACCTTCAAAAGGGTGCCGTCCTTAAACCCTAAGGGATGGAGAATTGATACCCTGTAACGGAACCATGTAAGGCACCCCTTTCTTCAGGTGCTGGTATATATATATATAGATAGATATATCCTAAACAACAAAACGATAACAAATTCCGGGCTAAGGCCAAGCGGCCCAATCCAACCATTCTGACAGCTCTTGTAGGTGACATGAGTCCAGAAATAGCTGACATTGAGGGATGCTTTCGGTCACGAACCGCCGATCACCACATTTTGCCCAGTGGATCAACTTGGCCCACATTTTGCGACACCGGGAGCGAAAAAAAGTGTGGCGGGTGGAACCTAACACGTCCAGTTGGCAACGTTTGAAACAACAATTTCGAAACATATGGCCGGGGATATTATGGATATGCCGAAACATACTTTGCAAAAAGCCTCATTTTTGGCTTTGAAAGCCGTTTCGCACTACGGCCGTGAAATCTTTGACTGATCGGATTCCTTGCCGTGAATCACTGTAAATGGGCAGATGAATAGAACAAATCTTGGCACGTCTTATCATTAATCATGTCTAATGTGCCTTCACTTCACCATCACAACTTTGGGTGATGCTTGAACCAAAACGTTTTCGGCGAATCAAAGGGAAAAAACACCTACCTGCCAAATCCTGGATCTTCAAAATTTGAAGGCAGCATACTTACAAACGTTTGCAAGTTCTTGTTGAAGACAAAAAACCTTCTCAGATAATAAGTACACCGGCTGTCAGATAATTATTTTGTATGTCGATATGCCATGGCTCCCAAAGCCACCAAAAAAAACAAACACATTCTAATTAGTTGGTGGTTTCAACCCATTTGAAAAATATTGCAAAAAAGTCCAGTTGGATCATCTCCCCAAATTTTCCGGGTAAACTGGGTAAACCACCAAACTCCTTCATCCTGAAAATCAGTTTCCTCCCGACACTTCAACAACAACTCGCCCGTCCTGCCACCGTTCAACACCACATCCCATGACCTGCCGTTCGATCGTCGGAGGCCCTCCACCTGCAGGAAAAAGCGGATTTCCATCAGTGCCAATGGTGAAAGTGTCAAGTATCTAAAAAAACATATGCAAGGTGGGCCCCCTACCAGATATAACTTGGGTTATAACTCCTATAACTAGGGTTATAATAACCCCAGTTCCCTAATTATGAGGCCATTTATAGGGGTTATAACTCCATTTATAACTTGCAGGGGCCCATGTTTGAAACCATCACCGAGATTTAAAAAAACATATTAAACCATGGGGCAACACAAGTAATTTGCATTTGATGTCCAAAGTAACGTTGGATCTTAAGAGATCTCTTGAGGTAGATATGTGTGTATGTATATATGTATATATAGTTTTTGAACAAGCCATTAGAAACAACTGCCAAGATGATCATCGATCTGGCAACATTCTGGGGATTCAACTTATTCAGTGAAGGTATCTGGAGTTGACACAAATGCTCTATCTGACCAAACAATGGCACAGTTCACTAATACAAAATGTTATGCAATGAAAACTGTAAATGAAAACTTGCAAAAAAATATATATCAAAATATAACTATATCACAATGTAAACGTAGTTTGTAGCAGATATAATCATGGTCTATGCAAATGCCATGAGATGTTTTCTATAGTTGGATGGGACCCGATGGGATGAGATTGGGATTCAACATGCGCTGATGTTGGATTGATTTGGTGCGAGCTAAATGAGCCGCGAAAAAGACCCTCTTACTTTCCATTGTACTCGTTGTTTAATAGGGATCCTTGTAATGGTTAAGTAATGTTGATAGTATCTTTGATTATAATCCCCGCATACCTGTGTAGGATTTCATCCCCCTTTTTTTCCCTAAACAACCAGAAGCCCATTTTGCATTGCTGATTTTGAATGGTGATTGCGATCGTCACACATCATGACTGTGCTCTTTTCAGTGGCAGCCGGGTCAGGTCTGATTTGATGCAAGTGGGCATCTCCCTCAATCACCCACGATCTGTTCGTCTGTGAACTTTTCGGGGAACTTTGAACTTTCGGGGAAACTCGTTGTTTTCGCACCACTAATTGAAGAAAAGGTTCCCTTTATCATCCTTCATCCTTCAATGCAATGTATTTGTAGGGATCCAATCAGCTCAACGAAACTGAGAATGGCAATGTCCTATGCGTTGAGGAGGTGATGAAGGACATTTACTAAATCTCAGAATGTGACGATTGATTCCAAGGGTATTTCACCATCAAAAAAATCCGATCAAAAATGCACAACTACTGTTGATGGCTGAAATTCTGCACCACCAAGGATGATGAATATCCCATTAGTTATAGGGTTTTAACCATCCCAGGTGGTGCAGGATTTCTTCCATCAACAGTATGTATCAGTGACCTCAAAACTGTGTTTTTGTGCCCGACAGTCCACACCTTGCTGTTGAGTTGGATGTCCAACAAACCTGGCATTTTCTACAGTAGTTGGTGCGGAAGTCCAATTGGATCATTTCCCCAAGGTTCGGGGGTGAATACAAAAAATGTGTTTGAAACCACCTAGTAAATGGACTCACAGTGAAATAGCCTTCTTATTTTCCTGTCCAGTTCTTCTGGAAGACCCTTTTTTGAGAGTTGCCTTGGAAAAGACTTCCCAACACTCGCTAAGAACTCACTAAAATGTTCACAAAACACATACAATCCTCCATGCCATGTATGGTTGCTAAAGGGAAGCTAGGCAAAGTTATTGATTGCAAACAAAAAGGTCTCCAAGTTGATGATTTCAAAAATCTGGGCATCGGAAGCACCGATCACGGGGAATTGTCATAAAACGAATACCAGTAACGGGCATATTTACCGACCGACTAATTGATCCCATAAAAATCAACCATTCATGGATCCGTAAATATACGTACCCATCCCATGGGAATCTTAGGGGATTGAGTTATGTCATCGTTGGATCTTTTGATTTCTAAAGGATCAAAAAGGTAGTTTTGCTAGTTGGTGGTTTCTTCCCCAAATAGGGATGAACAGAACAAAAATATGTATATATATATATAATTATATATACCCTCCCTGAAACGAACGGTTCGCACCTGAAAATAGGCCTTCCCAAAATGAAAGTAGTCTCCAAACCATCCCTTTTGAGGGGCGAACTGCTAGTTGTGGGGAGGGTAAATAGCTTAAATCCTTAACCTGAATATTTCGGCCACTTTGGCGTTCCGGATTCCCTGACTATCCACTACCTTTTGGTGGAACTCCCGTTCCCGGCGAAAAACAGGTCGCTATAAAATGCCTAGATAGTTTGGGTTAAGCTTGGGATTTTGATAGCCCATGTCTTACCTGGGAATCTCACGAATCGTGATCTAGTTATTCGGACGTGTCCCAAAACGTTTGGATCATCATGTATAACAGCGTTTGTTTGCGTTACTGCTCTTCAAAAACACATATCAAACAAACCATATGGTGTTCCAACATATATTGTGCAGCTGTCCTAACCTTTCACCTTTTTTACTTGTTGCGTTTGGAGAAGTTTCTCCACTTCTCCAACGTCACCTGTCGAGTTGGCGTCTGCAATGACATCGCGCCATAGAAACTGACTGCCCTGATGGGGAGCTGGGGAGTTTCCGTGCGGTTTCGGCTTCAGAGCAGCAGAATTTGATGTACTTTTACTGGTGATGTTTATTTAGAATGTGTCTAGTTGGTGGTTTATTCCCACCCATTTGAAAAATATGCGGAAGTCACATTGGATTATTTCCCCAAGGTTCGGGGTGAATATGAAGAATGTTTGAAACCACCACTTAGTTGATTGAATCTTTATCAATTTCATCTATACGTGGTGGACAACTCTTGACTTGAAACCAAGTTGCAATTCCCAAAAAGTCAACTAAACTTCCAAAGAAATCTAAAAAATCAACTTGGGATATATCAACTGTTTACATATCAAAGAAATGTCGTTTAAGCAAATCTGAAGAATGTTGATAAGATAGAAATTGGATGAAATTCAAAGGGATTCGGATGCATTCCTGAAAGATTGAACAGCTACATCAATCTCCAAGTTTGTCCCACAATCTATCTATGTTCAACGTGCGTATAATTCAATATTTACATATGTAGTACCCATAGGATCCATGTAATCATGGTATATTTGCCTACAGTTGGTTGTTTTTTATGGTAAATGAGGTAAATATAGCAGTCCCATGGATCCTATGGGGTATACCATTATTGCGTATATATATATATTGTGAAATAAATAAACAAGGACCCATGTAAGAGTCTTGACGGCTACATGTTGACATGGCCTTGCAAAGTTGCCAAATTCAAGCCTTGATGTTGTTCTGCACAAGCGGTCTCCGATATCTCAAGTGCGTGAAACCTCAAAAAAGAAGAACACTAGTTGGTGGTTTCAACCCCTTTGAAAAATATCAGTCAAAATGGGAATCTTCCCCGAATAGGGGTGAATATAAAAAATAGTTGAGTTGCCACCACCCCGAAGAACACTTTGACAAACAAAAGTCAAGAAATCTCAACTCTCATGAAATCTGGACAAATTACAATTACTTCACCAAGATGTCCCTGAAATAAGGGGTCCCATTTCCCTTCAATGACATACCTTTTGGGGTGAGGGACCCCGTGTTTTCGGTCGGTAATGAAATTTGACAAAAAACACATGCCACAGAAAGTAGGAAACAGACCTTCAAGGTGGGCCCCTAATCCAGTTATAAATGGAGTTATGGGGCCCCTATAAATGGCCGGAAATAAATGGCTAACTGTTCTTTTCAACCCAGTTATAACTGGATCCGGGGGCCCACCTTGTTGGAGAAAACTCGGTATTTTTCTGTTAAGGTCTCCCAGTTTGAGGTCGCTGAGATCGCCGGGAATGGACGGTGGGCAAGTACTTGTAGCAACTAAAACGGTGATGTCGGGTTTCTGGTGCTGGTGTTGCTGTTGCTATTGGGTGGGGATGTTGTTATTGTTGGTATTGCTGCTGTTGTTGTGGGCTCACTGCGCATTTTCTGGGCACTTTAGTTGTTGCTGCTCTGGTTCGTAGTCTTAACATATCTCCTGAGAGTGATGTTGTTGCTTTTTGGTCCCATTGAATATTGTGGAATTCTCGTTGAGGAGTTGCGAATTGTTTGGCCGGTCAGGTTCGTGTTACTCAATGTATGGTATATTTACATTTATTTACCTATACTTTTGGTTGATTGTTGTGGTAAATGTAGGCACATATACCATACATGGCTGGTATGGGATATATTCTAAACTGCAAGCGTTCTTTTCCCAACTATCTTTTGAAATTGTGCAACTCAATAACAAATTGAATGGGACCTTACCAACGGACCCCTAAGTAAGTTGCTAGAGCTACTAGATACTCAGGTTTAGGGGTCCGTTCAGTGGGTCCTGTTGGAGATTTCTTGGAGTAACTTTTGCCTGGCAAAAGCATGCAAAAGCTATCATCATTTCTCAGCATCTGACCATCATCTGGCCTTCCGGGCAAAAAAACTGGCACACCAAAATGCTGGTCAAATCCAACCCCCATGACGGATTCCCATGGGACTTATATTTACCTACATGAATGGTTGATTTCTATGGGATCAATTAGGAGGGAAAACCGAACTTGGGGAACCCATGGATCCGTGATCCGGGGCAATCAGCTTCCATCCTGACAGACATGGGAGATGTAGCCGGATCAAACACCGAGAAAAGGTAGTAGCGGATCATTGATCAGTGGGAATCGACATGCACATATGAGCCACGAAAAAAAAAAACACTTACTTTCCATTGAACTAGTGGTTGTTGAATGATAGGATCCTTATGAAACATAGTTTTATGTTTCATAATCCCAATATAACTGGGTAGGATGGAACATCCCAAAGAAAATCCCCGACAAAAACCACGACAGGGGCACCGACCTTGCAACAAATAAACGTCTTATATTGGAGATAAACTCATCCCACCTGAACAATAGGGGAATCCTTATTAGGGAGTAGGATAAATCTCTACGGAATTGGGTTGATGAGTCTATCCCCAAAATGGGAAACAACGGGAGTTTTAGACCCTAGCACACCTAGTGACGTAGTAGCATCAACACGCGAAATTGGACTCGCGTGGATCAACACCCTCGGCATTTTAACCCTTCGCCCCGGCGATTCAATTGATGGGAAGACAAGGCAAACCTTGCTTTTGCTGGGGCTTTTGCTGTCAAACTTCCAGGGAGTATTTGTTTGAATTGAATGGCAGAATCCGTATCAAACTTGTGGGAGTATCATTGCTTGGTGAGAGGCGTTTTTTCGACCCAAATCAGAAACTCCCCGGAACTTCCAGTATGCACCAGTAGTGAATACGTAGTGCAAAAGAAGGCCCAGGTGCCTGAAATAATTCAAAGTTGCTTGTGCAGATTGTCTGGCTGCACCCATCTTAGTCACCTGTGCCAATGGTTGGGCAAAATTGGTTGGAAAGAGTGACTTCAGCTGGGAAGGAAAAAATCCCATGGCAATGATTCCCCAGCAGGCCCTCCAGGCGGGCTTGTTTCAAACCCACAGAAACCAAGACACAAAAAGCACGGAGATGATGGATGTGAGGCATAGCCTGAACCAAGACCGTGGAGAAACAGCTGTTTTTTCGGTGCAAAAAAAACCATCGGAATCCATCAAAATCGAGTAAAAATCGAATCAATGTTTTCTTGTTTTTTAGTTTACTAGTGTCTTGTTTTATTGTGTTTTTCTTTATGTTTTTGTATTTTTTGTTTCCATCTGGGATTCATAAAACCCGTCGTAAATCATGGGATTGATATTGACTACCTTTCCCTCAGCTGGTTAAGAGGATTTTCTGAACCATCAAGAAAATCTCATCTTCAATGATTCCATCAAAAATTCAATGGGACCTTACCAATGGACCCCTAAGTTGCGATCGAGCTATTCTAGTTGGTGGTTTCAACCCACTTGAAAAATATGCTCGTCAAAATGGATTCTTTCCCCAAGGTTCGGGATGAAAATAGAAAATGTTTGAGTTGCCACCAGCTAGTATTAGACACTCAATTTTTTCGGGGTCCGTTAAGCACAGTCCGGCCGTTGGAGATTTCTTGGTTCATCAAGTTGCGGGTTGCCGCGTGGCCACGAGCATCGTTTGGAGATTGAAGGAATCGAAGCGCATAGGATTCCGTGGGACGAGTAAACGGTATATTTACCTACCTGGACCCTCCAGTCGGGTGTGAAAGTTCAGCCCCCAGGTCTGTTTTTGGTGCACCTAAGGGGCTCAAATTTCAGACCCTTGGAGGGTCCAGGTACCTACATTGATCCCTAAAAAATCCACCATTCATGGATCTGTAAATATACCTGTCCCATGGATCCTAGAGGTTGCAAGCTCTTTTTGTTGATACGATTTTGTTTGAAATACTTAGCATTTAAGTTTCCCTTTTCTTGTGGACTGCCACCTTTCAGACATTTTGGAACTTGCCTCAACAAGCACTATCCTACAGCCTAGAAAAGGGGAACATCTACAAAAAAAATAAAAACAATATATCACAAACTGATGGCTTTTGAAAAGATATCAAGGGTAAAGTCCCTTGAAACGACAGCAGGTTGAACCAGCATGTAGTGAATATTCAGAAACTGGGAACATTTGTCAAACAACTTGGGAACCAAAGGTCCAACCCCCGGTTGAAGCCTATAGAAATCATCTGTAAAGCCGTGCCACCAAAGAAAAGCTGCCAGAGGGGTTAAATACCTGCATGCCAATCCAAAAAAACCCATGGATCCCATGATGCGAAAAAAATGCAAACCGAAGACGACGTCATAATTTTCAAAGAAGATGAAAGCGAAGTTGACGAGTAAGTTGTTACTACTGTTGGTGGACGAAATCCCAAACAACCACCTGGGATGGTTAAAACCCTATAAATAATGGGATAATCATCATCCTTGGTGGTGCAGGATTTTGTCCATGGACAGTATGTGACTATGTGATTGTCAACAGTGACAGCGACATACGAGTTACAAGGAATATACTCCAACCGGTGCAGGATTCCATCAACAGTAGCTGAAATACACGCCTTAAGGTATCCTCTGGTTCTGCAACTAACTCAAGGAAGCGATCTACTTCCTGTTCCAAATCCTGGCGATACGACGAGGCTAGGTGTTCAACGATCATGGGTGAAACTAGGAAGAAAAATCCAACATACTATACATATCTGGACCTTCCAAAGGGTGCCAAATGGTTCCGAAAGGGTGTCAATTAGCCATCCCTTTGAATAGAAAATCAACATACCCTAAGTATCCTGACCCCTCAAAGGCCTGGCTATTTTGAGGACCAAAACACCCCTGCGTCATACAGGTTCATTCACCCTTCCATTGGAGGGTCTAATGATCCTCAGGGTACTATACTTAGACATTGATACATGTTACAAATAGATTCTGCATGGTTGCTACAATTTCATAGATTTTCCACAATTTCATAGATTTTCACAAAGGGAATGGGAACTTACACAAAGTGCTGTGGCAAAGCTTCTTGTCTTCAACATTCTTCAGGGAAGTCATGTCATGGCCATGGAGTTTGCACCATTGATTTCTTGAAAAAAAACGTCTGATTTTTCCTACGTCTTTCGATGGCCATAAATCGAATCTCTAAAACAACGGAACAAAACAAGGCGTTCCGAAACAGATCTCCAATCAATCCTTCTTTGGATGCATCACACCGGACGAAAAACCTAGGAATCTGCATACAAAAGCCATACGATAATCCATGTGCTGAAAAAATCAACCAATTCCTTGCAGTTTTGCCGAGGCAAATCGCCAGTTTTGGATCATCGATTAGAATATGAACCATCGAAAAGAATGCTGGGGAAAACGGCCAAAGGTGAAGGACATATGCTCTGGAAAAAATCTTGTGAATATCTAAGCAATCCCCATCGTTAATGTTACCACTTGGTTTACACACACACACACACACACACACACACACACACACGCCGAACGGAAAGAGTAGCAGAGTCGGACCTCTCCAAACACTCCTCGTTCTGAATGCACGTTGTCCCAATATCCTGAGAGTAAAGCAGAGGTGTTCTGGAATACAAAATGGTTGTTTGTAAAATCCGGATATGAACCAAACATATAGATTGATATCTTATTCTCATACATATATATATACATATATTGTGAACATATTTTCTAATACAGTATCAGTCAAATATTAAAAAATACATTTATATCATATATACTAAAAAAACATAGATTTTTTTCACGATATGAACATATAAGCTGAATACAGGTGTTCTGGGATCCTAATACATACACCCGACTTTGGAGTTGATGCCACCTGACTTGGAAGGCCCAAAGGCCTGCCATTCGAATGTCCACATTGTCTACATTGCATCCGTTACATCTGGGCAATTTATTGTTAACCTGAATTTTTGGGCGATTTTGTCAATGGAGATTCCTGGTTCCCTGAAAAGGGTGGCCAGGTAGCACTATAAGTGGTATATAAGTGGTATATACTGCCAATTGGGTGATTATATGCTACCCACCACCCTTTTCAGGGAACCAAAAACAACCTCATTGAAATTTATGTTTTTGGCCATTTTGGGGTTCCGGATTCCAGTACTTTTCACTACCTTTTTCGGGGTGACCGTTCCCGGCGGGAACGGATTGCTGCTTGGCTCCTTGTATGTTGGCGCCGGGGATTCAAGGAATAGAAATCTTATCTTCACCCAGGAAGTAAAGCCGACCATCAAAATTTCCAATAGTCCCCGAGAATTGTTGAAAAAACCCTTACCTAAAAAAACAAAAAAGTCTTTAAACAGAACAAATAAAAACTAAACCTGGTAACCCTAAACAACCATTGACAAAAATGGATGGATATTTGGTGATTTCCACCCATTTTTTTAATGTAATGATTTGGAACCATCGAATCCAATTGATTTACAACCATCAAAAAACCTGGGTTGTTTGGAGTTCCCGGAATTAAAAAAATCTTTCGGCTTCCAGGGACTCCTTGTTGGATTCACATTCGAAGGGAAGGTTGCCACATGATTCACAGGATCCGGGAACGTGAACAAACTATATGGGTGTTTCCCAAAAAAAGGGGTACCCCAAAATGGATGGTGAAAATAATGGAAAACCCTATTAAAATTGGATGATTTGCGGGTACCACTATTTTCGGAAACACCCGTATACCTGAATAAATTACAGGGAAAAATATGTAAACATTCCCTCTGGGAAGTATATATATGTACATAAATATGTGTATATATGTGTATATACATACCTATGTAAAATGGATGAGTACCGGTATAATGCTGGCTTGTCATAAAAATGGATGAGTACCGGCATTACGCTGGCTTGTCATAAAAATGGACGAGTACCGGTATAATGCTGGCTTGTCATAAAAATGGATGAGTACCGGCATTA